>VDFB02388675.1:291022-337425 GCA_007258455.2 Sequoia sempervirens | reverse complement strand
TATGAAGGTGATGCTAATGTGAAGATTGCTAAGCTACAAAGTCTGAAAGGGAAATATGAAAAGTTGAAAATGGGTGATGATGAAAATGTTACTACTTTCATGTAAAGAGTGAATGGACTTGTGTGTGGTATCAGATGTGTTGGTGGACTGGTAGACAAATCAAAGATTGTTGCTAAAGTGCTTAGATATTTTCCTGATTCCTACAAAGTTAAGGCTAGTGCTATTAAAGAGCTCTGAACTATGACAAATGTTACCAGAGATATGATGATTGGTAAGCTTACTACTTTTGAGTTGAGTGAATTTGGTGATGCCCTTCCTAAGGTTGAATCTACATTTGAGGCCACTACTTCTAGAAGAGATACACATAGATATGATCCAGGTGAAAGTTCATCAAGAAAGAGAGCTTGAAGAGCTTGAAGCATTGATTGTGAAAAGAGAAGCCAGAGGACAAGGTAAGTATAAGGGGAAGTTTCCTATTAAATGTTTCTCTTGCAATAAGATAGGTCATTTTGCATCAAGGTGTCCTAAGAGAGTTTCCAACCCAAGATTTAACAAGCCTAAATTTCAAAAGAAGTGTTATTATGTTGTTGAAGAAGGTGTGACAAATGTTGAATCTAACAAAGGAAATGCAAGTGAAGATGAATTTGTGTTTATTGCTATCAAGGAAAATAATCATGTATCTACTAAATTTGCTAGTTGTGCAAATGTGGAGAAATCCCTAGCTGCTTGAGTTGAAGAGAAAGATGAATGGGTAGTTGGCAGTGGTTGTTCTCATCATATGAGAGGAAATAAAAGTAAGTTTGTGAATTTGGAAAAGTATGATGGTGGTGTTGTGATATTTGGTGATAATACAACTGGTGTGATCCTGTGGAAGAGGATGCATTTCTCTTGATGGTAAGCATAATACTAATGATGTCTTGTATGTTGAAGGTTTGAAGCATAATCTTTTAAGTGTTGCACATATGGTTGATGAGGGATACAATCTTCAGTTCATGGATGGTAAGTGCAAAATATTGGGAAATTATGGAAATATGATTGCATCAGGTACAAAAATAAAAGGTAATATTTTCCACCTCAGTGTTGCTAGTAAAAGTTGTTTGATTGCTCAAATTGATGAAAGTTGGTTGTTGCATAGGAGAATGTGTCATTTTAACTTTGATAATATTGTCAAGATAAGTTCCACTAAGGCTATGAGAGATCTTCCTAAGCTGATGAAACCTACTAATTCCATATGCAAAGAATGTCAGTTAGGAAAACAAACAAGAATTTCATTTCAAAGTAAACAACAAAATTCAATTCGATTGTTGGATCTTGTGCATACTGATTTGTGTGGTCCTACTAGAACTATAATTTTACAAGGTTATAGATACTTCATGTTGCTGATTGATGATTATTCAAGGATGATGTGGGCTACTTTCTTAAGAGAGAAATCTAAAGCTCTGGAAAAGTTCAAGATCTTTAAGGCTAGAGTTGAGAGAAAGATAGGTCTGAAGATTAAGTGTTTGAGATCAGACAGAGTTGGTGAATTCACTTCTGATGAGTTTAATTCTTTTTGTGAAGAGCATGGAATAAAGAGACAGTTATCTGCATTGCGGACCCCTCAACAAAATGGAGTTGTGGAAAGGAAGAACAAAATAGTTCTAGATGCTGCTAGATCCATGATGTTGGAAGGAATTGTACCTCATATCTACTAGAGAAAAGTTGTGAGTACTGATGTGTAGACACTTTACCGGGTACAAATCAAAGGTGATATTGATAAGACTCCTTTTGAGCTATGGACTGGTCAAAAACCTACTGTTTGATATTTCAAGATTTTTGGAAGCAAGTGTTATATCAAATGAGATGAACATATTAGAAAGTTTGATGCTAGGAGTGATGAAGCAATTTTTCTGGGTTATGCTTCTAATAGCAAGGCCTACCGGTGTTATAATAAGACATTGAATAAAATGGTTGAAAGTGCGAATGTTAAGGTTGATGAAGACATAGCTACACTATCCAGAACTTGTGGATATCATTCTGATGATCAAAATGTCAATACAAACAAAGGTTAGAATTCAATTCAAGTGCAAATCATTCTGGTAAATCAAGGAGATCAAGAAGAAGGAGAAACTGATGGAAGAACATAAGAAGATCATAAGAGCCTAAAGTTGAAGAACATTCTAAGAAGACTCCAAGTTATGTAAGATTGAATCATTCATAGAATCAGATCATGGGTGATAAGAACAAAGGTGTCCAAACTAGGAGAAACTATGCAGAAGAATTGTTTGATTTCAAAGAATGAGCCTACTAATGTGAATGAAGCATGCAAAGATGAACATTCGGTTGAAGCCATGAAAGAGGAACTACACCAAATTGAAAAGAATGATACATGGATTCTTATTCCCAGACCTAAGGATAAGAATGCAATTGGAACTAAATGGGTCTTTAGAAACAAACTGAATGAACAAGGTGAAGTGGTTAGAAACAAAGCAAGACTAGTATGTAAGGGATATTCACAGATGGAAGGTATTCATTTTGAAGAAACATTTGCCCCTGTTACTAGAATTGAAGCTGTGAGATTGTTTCTTGCTTATGCTCCTTACAAAGACTACAAATTTTATCAAATGGATGTCAAGTCATCTTTTCTAAATGGTGAGTTGGAAGAAGAATTGTATGTTGAACAACCTGATGGATTTCAGTTGACTGATTAGGGAGATATGGTTTGTCGGTTGAAGAAAGCATTGTATGGACTCAAACAAGCCCCTAGAGCTTGGTATGCCATATTGGATAAGTACTTGGTGAAGCTTGGATTTAACAAAGGTACTGCTGATAGTAATCTATATTTCAAGAATGATGATAAAGATTTGATTGTGGAAGTTTTTGTTGATGATATCATATTTGGAGGAGATGATAGCTTTTGCATGAAGTTTGCTAATGAGATACAGATTGAATTTGAGATGTCAATGATTGGAGAGATGAAACTTTTCTTGGGATTGACAATTAGTCAGTTAGAAAAAGGGATCTTTATATCTCAGTCCAAGTATACGAAGGAATTGGTGAAGAAATTTGGTATGGTAGATTCAAAGCTAGTTAGTACACCCATTGTGAGCGAATGCAAGTTGACAATTGATGATTATTCTCCAAAGGAAAATCAGACTAGATATAGATCAATGATTGGTGGCTTACTTTATTTGACTTAAACAAGGCCTGATATAATGAATGTTGTATGTACTGTTGCAAGATTTCAAGCTAATCCTAAAGAATCTCATGTGATTGTTGTGAAGAGGATTTTCAAATACTTGAAGGGGACAATTGATTTTGGTCTATGGTATCCTAAAGATGATGATCTTACTTTGAATGCCTTTACTAATGTTGATTGGGCAGGAGATGTGAATGATAGGAAGAGTACTAGTGGTGGAGCATTTTTCTTGGGAAAGAAGTTGATTTCATGGTTAAGAAAAAAGTAGAATGTTATTTCTTTATCTACTGCAAAGGAAGAATACATTGTTGCTGCTAATAATTGTACTCAAGTTTTGTGGATGAAACAAATGTTGAAGGATATCAGAGTTGTGTATGATGAGCCTATTGTTATATTTTTTGATAACTCAAGTGTTATTAACATTTCTAAGAATCTAGTACTGCATTCCAAGACCAAGCATATATCTATCAAATTTCACTTTTTGAGAGAGAAAGGAAGTCAGATTGGAGTATGTGCCTACTAAGGAGCAGATTGTAGACATATTTACAAATGCGTTGCCTAAGGATGCTTTTGAGTATCTTAGAGGGAAGTTAGGGGTAGTTACCCCTCCTAATTAGAACTAGGATGCATTAATTTACATCAATTTGTGCATTTCATGATCATATTTTGATCTGGATTGATGTTTTGGTGGCTGCTACTTAGGGGGAGTAGTCAGATGTTCAGATGTTCAGGTGTTCGGATATGTGGTTCAAAGCTTTCATAAAAGAGACATTTGACATTGATGTCAATGGGGGAGAAGAGTAATGTGAAAAACAAACTGGTGATTATCTAAGGAGGAGAGCCTTGTGGGGAGAAGATCATGGAGAAGAATTGAGGAAAGAAGAGTCAGAACCTAAGGAGGAGTAAGTGTTGTTGTGTTGATGGTATTTTTCAAATAATGTGTTTCCATCAATGCCAAATGGGGATATTTTTGGATGTTGTGGTGTGTTTCTGATATGTGGTTGTCATTGATGTCAACATGATTAGCATTGTTGCATTATAAGTTGTATAGGTCGAGGATATTGAGAAAATTGTAATAAGAAGTGTTGCAGGTTTTCAATGTGAAGCAAAGTTCTTTATGTCGGTGTGTTCAGAATGTTTTTGTTATAAGGTTGTGGACTAATGGGTTTCTTGTTGATTATATCTAGTTTATCCACATCAAGTTTCATAGATCCACATGAAGATTTGATCAAGTTATGAAGATTTGCTTGGTGACAGTTTTTCTGTTACTTCAGTTCGTGTTCCTGAATGAACATCATGTAATTTCAGTTAGTTTAGTTGCTGCAGATGCCTCTCTGGTGTTTCATGATGTTTTTGGATGTTTCTAATTTGTGATTTATCTATGTTGCACATCTGCATTGATCATTGTGCTCCTGATCTGATATTTTCTCTTGCGTGTTCATGTTTTTCATGTTCTTGGCCAACAAGGTGTTGAAGCATGTTGTGGATCTTCGAGGAGTAATTAAATAAAGTGGCTCATGTTTGAAGATGTTTTTTTATTCTTTAATATATTGTGGTTGACCTTGGTTGATTCACATAAATAATTTATATTGATATGAACTGACTGTTTATATTCTTTCTTGCTATTTTGTTGAAGTCGACTTATAGCGATGTAATATCATGTTGTGGATATATAAGAGCGATTGCTTTATCATTTGGAAGAATGTATGAGTGTGGATTAGTGTGATGATGCAAAGTGTATAAGTCTTATGTGTGAATATTGTTCATATCATTCAAAGGTAGAGTAGAAGAGTGAAGAAGAGTAAAGAAGTGTTCATGAGCTTAACTAGAACTGTAACTAGGCATTAGCAAATGATATTTTCTTAGTTCAAAGTTTGATGGATTTTATCAGAACTTTTCTATAAGATAGTCTATCTTCCATTGTAATTAAGCAGTGAGCTCTAGGCAGTGTGCCTGAATGCATGTGCATTCCCCATTCATATTTTCTTATACTTTTAACAGGGTATAATCTTGTGGACTGACCTCCACTGTGGTTTTTCCCCTAATAGGGTTTCCACGTAAAAATGTTGGTGTTATGTGTAAATTTGATGTGTTGTTCATTTATGCTTTCATGATTTATGATCAGATCTTAAAATAAGGTTAATAAGTTGAATAAGTTTGAGATTTGGTGATAATTGATTCACCCCCCCTCTTAGTTGTCTGCCCTTGAGTTGCCAACAAACTCGAGGGAATGGTATTTTAACATTTACAGCTATCTAAAGGCCAAAAATTTTCTTGATGATGAGACAAAGAATGATCACACTCGAATACAAAAACTTTTAGTCTACTATGTTGTCTTATCAAATGTTCTTTATCAAAAATCCTATAATGGTTTTCTCCTTCACTGTCTCACTAAAGTGGAAATATCCCTTGCCCTTAAGGAAGCCCATTCAGGTTTAGGGGGTGGAAATATTGGTGGTAAATTCCTGGTGCAAAAATTAATCCACATGGGATACTTTTTGCAAATGATGGAACAAGATTCCTTTGATTTTGTCAAGATTTGTTTGCCATGTCAATAGCATAGTCATCTTATTCATGCTCCTGCTCAAGAGCTACAAAATCATACCTCTCCTTGGTCGTTCACAAAATGGGGGTTAGATATTATTGGGAAGATATCACCTCCTTCTTCTAAAGGACATTTTTATATCATTACTGCTACCGATTACTTCACAAAGTGGGTTGAAGCTATCCCACTCTAATCCTTGAACATTGAAGCTATTTGTAGCTTTCTTTTAAATAATATCATTGCTCACTTCATATTGCCTTCTACCTTCATTTTTAATAATGGTACGTAATTGAAGAACAAAGAAGTAAAGAAATTTCTGGAGAAGTTTCATATTCAACATAGATTTTCTACACCATATTATCCTCAATCTAATGACCAAGAAGAAGTGTCTAATAAAACTCTCGAGCTTATTCTTTGAAAAATAGTAAATAAACATGGTAAGGATTGGCATATTAATTTAATGTATTCTTTGTGGGCCTATCACACAAGTGTTTGTATGGTGAAGGGAATGAAGCCTCATAACCTTGTGTATGATGTTGAAGTTGTCATGGCTTTAGAGTTGGAAATTCCCTCTTTGTGAGTTTCCCTTAAAGGGTTAATTAATGATAAAACTTACCAATCTAATCATTTGCATTAGCTTGAGTTACTTGATGAGTTCCATTTATAGGCACTTGATCATCTTAAGGCTTATCAACAATCACTGTCTAGGCAGTATAATCAAGGTGTTATTCCTAGAACTTTCAAGGTAGGTGACTTGGTTCTCTATGAGAATCAAAGAAATGTAAATGTTCCACCTGATCAAAGGGTAAAGTTTAGTCCTAATTGGTTAGGCCCTTACATAGTCATCTTCATGTATGGTTAGATGGTGCCTATGGACTATCACCTATGGATGGAATGCCTCTAAAAGAACCTATTAATGCAATGCACCTTCATTGATAGTATGTGTAGTTCCTATGTGTCACATGTGTAGCACTCACCCCCCAAGGTCACAGTGTGTCGTATATTGAAATTCCTACATTAACACATTATTTTTAAAAAATGTGTTATGATGTAACCATGTGTGTGTTTGTGACACATACATACATATGTTTTACTATGCTATGTATCCATGCATTACATTACATCTTTTGGTTAGGCAATTAGATCATCATTGTATTTTATTATAATACATCCTTTTGTGTTCATTAAATTATGATAGCATCTAATCTAAACATACATCCATAAATACATCCATCACATAATCATACATGAAAGTAAAGACGCATACACATGAAACAAGAAACACCATAATGTTGGAACCAGTATCTCATGTATATATATATATATATCAAATGTGATGTACATGTATTCTACCACTGTCATCAAAAAGTAAGTGGTTGCTGTATACGTGTATTAATGTCTATACATCAAAAATGATCTAAAAATATATATATCATTGTTGGATGTTGTGGTTGTGTTGCTGATATGTGGTTGTAATTGATGTCAACACTATTAGCATTAATGCATTAGAAGCTGTATATGTCAAGGATATTGAGAAAATTGTAATAAAGAAGAGTTGCAAGTTGTCAGTGGTGGAGTGAAGTTTAGTATGTCAGTGAACTTATTACATTTCTATTAAGAGGTTGTGGAATAAAATATTTCTTGTTGAGTATATCTAGTTTATCCACGTTGAGTTTCAGAGATCTGCATGAAGATTTGATCGAGTTATGAAGATTTGTATTCTGACAATTTTTTTGTTACTTCTATTTGTGTTCCTGAATGAAGATCATGTGATTTCAATTAGTTTGGTTGATGTGGATGCTTCTCTGGTGTTTCATGATGTTTGTGGATGTTTCTATATCATGCTCTATCTATGTTGTACATTTGCATTGATCGTTGTGCTCGTGATTCAAAATTTTCTCTTGCGTGTTCATGTTTCTCATATTCCTAGCCGATAAGGTGTTGAAGTGTGTTGTGGATCTTTGAGCAGTAATTAATTGAAGTGGTTCATGTTTGAGGGTGTTATTTTTGGTCTTCACTATGTTGTGGCCGACCTTGGTTGATTCGCATGAAAAATCATTTTTGTTTTGGGCCGACTGTTTATATTTTTTTATTCTTTTGTTGGTGCCGACTTATAGTGATGTAATTCCTTGTTGCAGATATATATAAGTGATTTTTTTATCATTATGGATGTAGCGAGAGTGAAGTATGCAAGTCCTAGGTGTGATTATTGGTTAGATCATACAAAGGCAGAGCAAATTGTTAAGAAGAGTGAAGAAGTGTTCATGTGCTTAACTGAAACTGTAATCAGGCATTAGCAGATGCTATTTTCTCTTTTCAAAATCTAATGGATATAATCAAAAAATTTATGTAAGACAATGTGTCTTCCTTTGTAATTGAGCAGTGAGCTCTAGGTAGTGTGCTTGAATGCATGTGCATTCCCCATTCATATTTCCTTATACTTTTAATAGAGTATAATCTTGTGGACTAACCTCCACCATGGTTTTTCCACGTAAAAATCTTGGTGTTATGTGTTATTTTGATGTGTTGTTCATTCATTATTTCATGGTTATTGCTCTAATTTGTCAATAAGGTTAATAAAGATGAATAAATTTAAAATTCTGTGACAACTGATTCACCCCCCTCTTAGTTGTCTATCCTTATGTTGCCAACAATTGCTATTAGATTAGGTTCCTTGGAAAAAATTTAATAGCTTGAGGTGATTCGGGATGGCAACCTATAAGTAGGATAGTCCTAGATTTGATGGAAAAAATTATTCTCTATGGAATACTCGAATGGAGTGCCATCTAAGATGCATTGGTGAACCCTACTGGA
The DNA here is from genome assembly GCA_007258455.2 of Sequoia sempervirens. Lineage (NCBI taxonomy): Eukaryota > Viridiplantae > Streptophyta > Pinopsida > Cupressales > Cupressaceae > Sequoia > Sequoia sempervirens. The sequence continues at coordinate 328,888 of VDFB02388675.1, read as the reverse complement.
GCATTACAAGTAATATGTATGTTATTCCACAAAATGGTCCTACTACTTCTGTTAAGATCAGGGATGGTGAGTATAATATCAGGGATAAGGAAGCATTGTTGAGTGCTTTGACTGATACTGAGATGACAAATGTGATGGATCTAAAGACTACTTATGAGATGTAGAAAAAGTTGGAGACCTTGTATGAAGGTGATGCTAATGTGAAGATTGCTAAGCTAAAAAGTCTGAAAGGGAAATATGAAAAGTTGAGAATGGGTGATGATGAAAATGTTACTACTTTCATGCAAAGAGTGAATGAACTTGTGTGTGGTATCAGATTTGTTGGTGGATAGATAGACGGATCAGAGACTGTTGCTAAAGTGTTTAGATCATTGCCTGATTCTTACAAAGTCAAAGCTAGTGCTATTGAAGAGCTCTGGACTATGACAAATGTTACCAGAGATATGTTGATTGGTAAGCTTACTGCTTTGAGTTGAGTGAATTTGGTGATGCCCTTCCTAAGGTTGAATTTGCATTCAAGGCAACTACTTCTGGAAGAGATAAATAGAGATATGATCTGGGTGATAGTTCATCAAGAAAAACATTCAAGTATGAGGATGAAATGAAACAACTCAATGAAGAAGAAAGAGAGATAGAAGAGCTTGAAGCATTGACTGTGAAAAGAGAAGCCAGATGACAAGGTAAGTATAAGGGGAAGTTGCCTATTAAATGTTTCTCTTGCAATAAGATAGGTCATTTTGCATCCAGGTGTCCTGAGAGTTTCCAAGCCAAGATATAACAAGCCTAAATTCCAAAAGAAGTGTTATTATGCTGCTAATGAAGGTGTTATAGATGATGAATCTAATAAAGGAAATGCAAGTGAAGATGAATTTGTATTTATTGCTATCAAGGAAAATAATCACGTGTTTATTGAATCTGCTAATTGTACAAATGTGGAGAAATCCCTAGCTACTCGAGTTCAAGAGAAAGATGAATGGGTAATTGACAGTGGTTGTTCTCATCATATGATAGGAGATAAAAGTAATTTGTGAGTTTGGAAAAGTATGATGGTGGTATTGTGAGATTTGGTGATGACAAAGCTGGTGTGAGATTTAAGTGTTGGACAGATGGTTGATAAGGGATATAATCTTCAGTTCATGGATGGTAAGTGCAAAATATTGGGAAATTTTGGAAATGTGATTGCATCAGGTACAAAAACAAAAGGTAATATTTTTCACCTGAGTGCTGCTAGTAAAAGTTGCTTGATTGCTCAAGTTGATGAAATTTGATTGTGGTATAGAAGAATGTGTTATGTTAACTTTTATAATATTGTCAAGATAAGTTCTACTAAGGCTATAAGAGATCTTCCAAAGTTGATGAAACCTACTAATGCCATATGCAAGGAATTCCAATTGGGAAAGCAAACTAAAATTTAATTTTGAAGCAAACAACAAAATTCAAATGGATTGTTGGATCTTGTGCATATTGATTTGTGTGGTTGTGCTAGAGTCAAAAGTTTACAAGGATACAAGTATTTCATGTTGCTTATTGATGATTATTCAAGAATGATGTGGGATAATTTCTTAAGGGGGAAATTTGAAGCTCTGGAAAAGTTGAAGATCTTTAAGGCTATGGTTGAGAAAGAGACAGGTCTAAAGATTAAATATCTAAGATCAGATAGAGGTGGTGAATGCACTTTCGGTGAGTTTATTTCTTTTTATGAAGAACATGGAATAAAGATACAATTATGTGCACCGCGGACCCCTCAAAAAAATGGAGTTGTGGAAAGGAAGAACAAAATAGTTATAGATGCTACTAGAACTATGATGTTAGAAGGAAATGTACCTCATATCTATTGGAGAGAAGTTGTGAGTACTATTGTGTACACACTTAACCGGGTACAAATTAAAGGTGATACTGGTAAGACTCCTTTTGAGCTATGGACTAGTCAAAATCCTACTATTAGATATTTCAAGATCTTTGGAAGCAAGTGTTATATCAAAAGAGATGAAGATATAGGAAAGTTTGATGCTAGGAGTGATGAAGGAATCTTTTTGGTTTACTCTACTCAAAGCAAGGCCTATCAGTGTTATAGTAAGAGATTGAATAAAATGGTTGAAAGTGCAAATGTTAAGGTTGATGAAGACATAGCTGCACCATACAGAACCTGTGGATATGATTATGATGATTAGAATGACACTACAAATCAAGGAAAGCAAGTTCAAACTTCAAGTCAAGTCCAAATCATTCTGGTGAATCAAGAAGATCAAGAAATCTGTGAAAGAGTAGAAGATAGATCAGAAGAACCTGAAATTCAAGAATGCCCTAAGACTCATTCAGGTATGTGAGATTAAATCATTCAGAAGATCAAATTATTGGTGATAAGAATAAAGGTGTCCAGACTAGGAGAAGAATTGCAGAAGCATACTGTTTAATTTCAAAGACTGAGCCTAACAATGTGAATGAAGCATACAAAGATGAACATTGGGTTGAAGCAATAAAAGAGGAACTACAACATATTCAAAAGAATGATACATGGATTCTTTTTCCCAGACATGAGAATAAAAATGTAATTGAAATTAAATGGGTCTTTAGAAACAAACCGGATGAGCAAGGTGAACTGGTTAGAAACAAAGAAAGACTGGTATGTAAGGGATATTCATAGATGGAAGGTATTTATTTTGAAGAAATCTTTGCCCCTTTTGCTAGAATTGAAGCTATGAGATTGTTTCTTGCTTATGTTGCTTACAAATACTACAAGCTTTATCAGATGGATGTCAAGTCATCTTTTCTAAATGGAAAATTGGAAGAAGAGGTGCATGTTGAACAACTAGATGGATTCCAAATAACTGATCAGGGAGATATGGTTTCTCGATTGAAGAAAGCATTGTATGGACTCAAGAAAGCTCATAGAGCATGGTATGCAAGATTGGATAAGTACTTACTGAAGCTTGAATTTAAAAAAGGTACTGCTGATAGTAATATGTATTTCAAGATTCATCATAATAAAGATTTGATTGTGGAAGTTTTTGTTGATGATATCATATTTAGAGGAGATGATAGCTTGTGCATGAAGTTTGTTGATGAGACATAGAATGAGTTTGAGATTTCAATGATTGGAGAGATGAAATTCTTCTTGGGATTGCAAATTAATTAGTTAGAAAAAGGGATCTTTATATCTCAGTCTAAGTATGTGAAAGAATTGTTGAAGAAATTTGTTATGGTAGATTCAAAGCCAGTTGGTACACCCATGGTGATTGGATGCAAGTTGACAACTGATGATGATTCTTCGAAGGAAAATATGACTAGTTACAGATCAATGGTTGGTGGATTGCTCTAATTGACTCAAACTAGGTCTGATATCATGAATGTTGTATGTATTGTTGCAAGATTTCAAGCTAATCCTAAAGAATCTCATTTGATTGATGTGAAGAGGATTTTCAGATACCTAAAGGGGACAATTGATTTTGGGTTATGGTATCCTAAAGATGATGATCTTACTTTGAGTGCCTTTACTGATGTTGATTGGGTAGGAGATGTGAATAACATGAAAAGTACTAGTGGTGGACCATTTTTCTTAGGAAAGAAGTTGATTTCATGGTTAAGAAAAAAGCATAATGCCATTCTTTATCTACTACAGAGGAAGAATACATTGTTGCTGCTAATAATTGTGCTCAAGTATTGTGGATGAAGCAAATATTGAAGGATATCAGAGTTGTGTATGATGAGCCTAATGATATATTCTGTGATAACTCAAGTGCTATTAACATTTCTTCAAATTTGGTGATGCATTCCAAGACCAAGCATATATCTATCAAGTTTCATTTTTTGAGAGAGAAAGTAAGTGAAAAGGAAGTTAGATTGGAGTATGTGCCTACTAAGGAGAAGATTGTAGACATATTTACCAAGCCATTGCCTAAGGATACTTTTTTGTATCTTAGAGGGAAGTTAGGGGTGATTACCCCTCCTAATTAGAACTACCGCTCCTAATTAGAACTAAGATGAATTGATTCACATCAATCTGTGCATTTCATAATCGTATTTTGATCTGGATTGATGTTGTGGTGGCTTCTACTCAGGGGGAGTAGTTAGATGTTCAGATGTGTCAGGTGTTCAGATATGTGGTTCAGAGCTTATAATGTATATCCTTGCCATTGATGTCAAAGGGGGAGAAGAGTAATGTGAAAAAATTTCTAGGAGAGAAGAACCTTGTGGGGAGAAGAGTTGTGTGGATGAGTTGAGGAAAGAAGAGTCAGAACCTAAGGGAGAGTAATTGTTGTTGCGTTGATGGTGTTTTTCACATCATGTCTTGCCATCAATTCCAAAGGGGGAGATTATTGGATGTTGTGGTTGTGTTGCTGATATGTGGTTGTCATTGATGTCAACACTATTAGCATTAATACATTAGAAGTTGTATATGTCGAGGATATTGAGAAAATTGTAATAAAGAAGAGTTGTAAGTTGTCAGTGGTGGAGTGAAGTTCATTCTATCAGTGAACTCAGTACATTGCTATTCAAAGGTTGTGGAATAAAGGGTTTCTTGTTCAGTATATCTAGCTTAACCATGTTGAGATTCAAAGATTTGCGTGAAGATTTGCTCGAGTTATGAAGATTTGTATTCTGGCAATTTTTTTGTTACTTCTGTTTGTGTTCCTGAATGAAGATCATGTGATTTTAGTTAGTTCAGTTGTTGTGGATTCTTCTCTGGTGTTTCATGATGTTTTTGGATGTTTCTAGATTGTGCTCTATCTGTGTTGCATGTCTACATTGATCGTTGTTCTCGTGATATGAGATTTTCTCTTACATGTTGATGTTTCTCATGTTCCTAGCTGACAAGGTGTTGAAGTGTGTTGTGGAACTTCGAGGAGTAATTGTATATGTCTAAAAATGGTCATGATTAAGCTTGTTAATTAATTAAATATGATTTATTTAATTGATCCCTCTAATGTCATCTACATATAAATAAATTTAATTATTTATTTATTCATTCATCTTCTAAATTCTTCTACCTTAAATTAAATAAATAATTTTATTTAATTACTAACATTTCTATCCTCCGCTTAATTAAATTAAATAAATTTGTATAGTTTATTTATATTTAATTATCATTTGGTTCTAAAGTTCAAATATTTTTAAATATTTGAATAATGGAATATTCTCCATCCCATAATCGAATTTAAAATATTAAATATTTTATTTAATATTTTCCATCTCACCCTAATTTCATTTTTAGACATAATTAAATATGAGTTATTTAATTATGTGGATTTCCATTTTCATCTCCACTTCTAAATTAAATAAATTTATTTTATTTAATTTCTAACTCGTGCTAACTCACCCTTCCAAATTCGCATCTTATCCTTTGAAATGGAAGTTTCCCTTCGAAACTCAATGATGAAATTGAAAGAAAAGGGAAACCTTCCATCCTTTTCTTCCACTTTTGAAGATCTCCCGCCATCCGTTCAAAACAAGCTTAATACAGACCGTTGATCGATTCAGCCAATCAAACCCGTTCAAAAACTCTATAAATTCTGGCACAAATCCAAGCTTTGGTTACACTTCCTATACTCATTTATGCACGCATACATTATGCATACACGCAACCAGCATTTGCATTCATACCAGTTTCAATATCACATCAATCTTCTCATTTTAGCATAACCTTTGCACTTAGCATAGTTTGCATTTTAAATCTCATTCTTTAGCTGTCATTTTGTTGAGCCTTATATGTTGATCTGAGAGCTATCTGGAAAACAACAAAACATTGAAGATAGAGGAAGATAAGATGGTTTTGAGAAACTACTGTTACGGTTTGCACATTTTTTTCCTTTTTCAGCTTTTCGATTTAATGTCTTATTAATATGTGTTTGATTTTCATTTAATTTGATCCAATATTTCATACACACATAAAATGGCACCCACCGTGGGGCTGGAACCAATGAATTTAACATTTTTCTGTAAGTTTGTTTTGACAGTTTCGTCATTCTAGAATAAGCTTTTCGGGAAAATTCTGATGTTTAGGCGCATTCAAAATTTTCTGACGCACATACAGAGATTTTAACTTTTTATTTTGCAGGACTGTTAACGCGCATCCCGTGACTGTTAACGCGCATCCCGTATCTGTTTAGTCGCGTAGAGTAAATGTTTGCACACATATAGTCTTTCTTTCCACATATGCAGTAACTTTAAAAAAAAAAAAGTTAAAATCTTTCTTGCGGCGCATCTAGTTACTATTTAGGTCCATATTGCATCTATTTGTGTGCATATAGCTTCTATTCCGGCGCATATATTTTCCAGTGCATATAGCTTCTATTCCAGCGCATATATTTTTTGATGCATAGAGCTTCTATTCGGGCACATATAGACTGTAACAAAATCACAGAATTCTAAGTCTGAAGCCTTCCACAGAAAAAATTCTTTTTCTTTTTCTGAATTCTAAAATGAAGCAATCCTAGGGTAGCCACATATGGATAAAATGAAGCAATCTAGGATAGTCACCAAACAATGATTTATGTAGTTAAAATTGAACAATCTATTTTAGTGAAGCAATATCTTCACTTAGATTAGATCATTGTGATTTGGAATCTAAAAAGAACATCTGCTTGCTTTGAATGTGGTAATAGATCTATGCTCTCCCCTTAACTGGGTGATCAAAATACCAGACTTTCCTTTTAATTTTCATGCAATTTTATTGTTTCAATTACATCCTTTAGAGAGCCTGCTGTTGTGGGAAAAAGTACTCACCCTACGGGAATGATTCAAGTGGGTTCAAGCCAAAGCCAGGCTATTCCACCCCACTATAAAATTTAAAGCAAATTTGGGGAAACCCTCTTTTTCCGGTAGTGTGCAAGATAACCATCCCCAAAGCCTTTGTTCTAAAGGTTGGGAGGTCTCCTGAGGGAGTTTATTATTGCTGCACCAAATAGAAATCCTTACTATGAACCTAGTGTAGTGGCCAATCGAGTCAGTTACCAAACATTCTAATAATCACAGTACAAGGGGAGGGAAGAATCTACCCCCAAGACACTCACCATATAACTACCAAGGACCATTTTCTTAGGGGATCCGGTATCCACTTTCATAACTCTGAGTACGCACCTGGAAAAGACAAACACGGGCGCCCCTACGGGGGTGATACAGTTGTGTGAGTCGATGCAATTCTAGGATGTGGGTTGTTGATTACTAGAATGACCTACTTGAGCACTTAAGAGTGAGTTTATCTGAACTGTCTTTCATGTACAAAACCTGTGAAAACATTTGATGAAAAATATTTCTTGATCAAACAATTCATGTTAGTATAGGGCTTTAAGAACAACTGTTTTAAAAAATGTTTGTTGTGTCTTCCATTACATTAATTCAGATAAAGAGATCATCCAAAAGGAACATGAAGAACAACAACTAAAATCCACTTAAGAGTTTTTCATATCATTGCTTAAAAAAACATTCCCAATACTTTTTCCATGCTTAGGGATTGGAAGTCAACAAATTTTCCCAAGAAGTCAGTTTCCAAAAGAATCAGAAAACCTAAGAAACCGTTAGGATACAAGAAAACACTACAAAAGAGAAAATTCTTGTACAAAAGTTGACAATTCTTGCTTCACTATCGAGGATTTCTTCACAAATATCAGGATTTTGTTAGAGGATTCACTGATGAATATGCTATAGATCCCTTAGATTCCTGAGCTTATTATCAAATAATAGCTCTATCATAACAGCATAATCATAACCAACCTCTTGAATTTGATAACATACCACAACCTTCCATAGAATATCCTTCACACCCAAGCCATATTCTTGAAAGATCTTGAGAGAATCTCTTTAAAAATGAAGATCAAAATCTTTTAGAGTGCACCTTTCAAAACAACTTTCTAATTTTTGGTTCAACTTCCCCAAACAGGATTCTAAAATCCTTCTTCAATTGGAAGCCACAATCAATAAATTAGGAGCATCCTTGATCATATCATAGGATTCCATATCTTATCGGATCAAGATATCATCACCAACGCACATGTCAAAATCGTGATCTAAGTTTAGAGGAAATTTTCAAAAAAAATGCCTATCTCCACAAGATCTCAACACAACAAACTGAAGGATACAATCCAAAAAGAAATTCATATTCAGAACACTCACAAAGAAGGAGAAAGCAGTAATCCCCTTTTCAGCATAAATCAAAATCCACTTTTCAACAACAACATGGACAATAGGGAAGAAAATCCTTTTCATAATTACAGAGATAAAAACCACATGGATAGTGATGAAGAACAATATGAGGAACACCTTAGAGAGGCTGAACAAGATCCAAAATTCCATAAAGCCATTGAAAATATCTTGCAGTGAGATAAGGAAAAGTATTTTCGCTATCTAGCCGAATAAGGGGCTAAATTACCTCATGACTTTGACACTGAAAATTTCAAAAATAAACCTGAAGAGACACCCCTTTTTGATCTTAGTGCCTTGACCCAAAAAATCATGGCACTTCAAGGACAAGTTAGAGAGTTACAAGGGGGAACAACCACAAAGAAATACACTCTTGAGGACATTTGTCCTTATCCTTTTGATAGAAGTCTTAACATGATTCCTTTTCCCAAGCATTGTGAAATGCCAAAATTTGATCGCTATAATGGGAAAACGGATCCAATCGATCACGTTAGAGACTTCAAAAACTTGACATTGGAATTTTCTCATGAAGATACTTACTTGATGCAACTATTTCCTATGAGTCTTGGAGTACACTCTATGGAATGGTTATCTAACATCACACCTCCCATCAGAACATTTGAAGAACTGATCAACCTATTCATATCACAATATACTTACAACATACAACATCAGATCACCTTGATAGATATTTGTAAAGTTGCACAAAAACCTGGGGAACCTTTCATTACATTTCTTCAGAGATGGAGAAGAATGTTTGCCAGATATCCACGTCCTGTTCCTAAAAAGGAAAAGATGGTTACTTTCATCAACAGTTTAAATTTAGAAATGAGCTATCAGTTGAACTTACATTGTCCCTCTTCTTTTGAGAAAATGATTGAAGATTCCTTAACCATTGAAAATGCTTTGGTCAAAAGAGGCCTAATAAAGCATGACAAAGAAAATGCTAGCTCATCTAACCATCACAATAATCAGGACAGGTCCAAATTCTAGACTCGCAACAAAAATATGGTGAACGATGGTGTTGTTGACGTGAATCATGCCTCGACCAAACCATTTGTCCTCAGTACTCCAAACAATCACAACAACAATGTCAACTCAATTGAAAATCACGAAAATAATCCTCCTCCTCAAAGGAACAATACAAATCAAACATTTACTCCCCATCAAGGGACTTCCAACAACCAGGGTTACTGAGGAACCAATAACAATCAAATTTCCTTAGGGAACACCTCGAATTCAAATCCACAAAGATTTTCATTCTTCTCGAATAGAAGAACTTTTACTTCATTGGGACAATCCTTAGAATCTGCACTCAAAGAATTGATGGCCAATAATGTCATTACTTTTCCACCTCAATGAAATTATGAACCTAGTGTAAAGCCTCCATCATGGAATGAGGCATACTACTGTGATTATCATCGGTGTAAAGGTCACCGCACAAACAACTGCCAAGCCTTGAAAAATGCAATTCAAGACTTAATTGACAATGAAATCATTACAGTAGAAGGAAATCAACAAACCAACGCAGATCACCAAGCATTCCACAATCCATTGCCTAATTATCAAAAGGGTGAATCTTCTGAAAAAAATGTGAATCATATCAATGATGATCATATAATCAACCATCTCTACGCAGACGACGAGTGAGTAAATGTCATTAAAGTCAACAAGAAGGTGGAATGTAGAGAATTCAACACAACAACAAGAGCGCAAGCCAAAGTTGTCTTAAGGGTGCCTCTACAAAGTCCATTGAACCTCCACCTCAACATAAATATGATTTGGTTAATCAGCTTTGAAAAATCCCCGCTCAAATTTCCATTCTAGAACTATTGAAGATTTCCCTAGCCCATAAAGAAATTCTAGACAAAGGCCTAGTTGAAACTAATGTATCAACTAAATTGGATGTGAATCAATTTCAAGCCATGGTAAGGCATTTGTCCTCACCCACTTGTCTTTCATTCTCTGATAAAGATGATGTTTCCATAACTCATCCCCATAACTCCTCATTGTACTTAGAAGTCATGGTTCACAAGTTTCGCATCAAATGAGTTCTAATAGATGGAGGCGCTGGTTTGAACATCTATACCTTGAAGTTGGTCAAAGCCTTAGGATTTTCTGAGGACTCCATTGATTTCAGAAGAAAGATTACCATAAAGGCTTCTGATGATGAAGAAAGAGCATCCAAGGGTCTAATCATGCTGCCAATCAGAGTGGGCCCTGTTATAAAGAATACTTTTTGTCAAGTACTGGACCGTGATCTTGCATATAACATCTTTTTGGGTCGTCCTTGGATCCATGAAATGCAAGCTATCCCATCAACTTATCATCAATGTCTCAAGTTTCCTTATGATGGACAAGAAATCACGATACCTGTTGATAATTCCAACATTCAAACTTGTGCCAACATAAAAGCCAGTCAAGATACTTTGGTCCCTAATAATCGAGAAGCTCATGCTAGTACTTCTCTAAAAATTGACACCCAAATTAGTCAATTGACTAATAGTTTTGACAAAAAGCTGAAATTCAAGGATCATGGAGTTGGAGAATACTCTCTTTGCCTTGCCAATTTACCTACATCACCTCGATCATATGGACAACTGTCTATCAGGGAACATCAAATATCAACAGCATCAACATCAAAGCAAACACCAATAGAGCCAATCAAAAAAATTAATGGACAATTCATCCAAGAAAAATTCCCCATGGAAAATCCTGAGGATACAGAGATTCTAAACTGGCTCTATAAAGATGAAGATGAAGTAGTCTCTAATGTCAAACTACCCACAGACAAATATGGAAAAGGGTATTCAATCATGCAGAAGATGGGCTATGATGAAGGGCCTATCGGAAAAAGGAAGGAAGGAGTAGTTCAACCCATTCACCTTTGCGGACTCGCTGCAAAAGAGAAAACTAGATTGGGTTATGATACTCACTCCAAAGAAAGCACATCCAAACAACTGCATGGCACCATTGCAAGAAAGCTCAAATTCATGAGAAGCATGTTTGACAACAGTTCAAAACTTCTTGGATAACAATTCTGACATAGACTCTGCTGAATATGAATGGGACACCATTTACAATGATGAGTTCTGGAGGGACAAAGAGGTTGATGTAATACACCAGTATGCCCCAACTCAAATTGAAGGAGAAGGTTCAGGGTCCCAACCACAAGAATCTGAACCACAAGTCGATTATGATTCTAGTGATACTGAGTCGGATCTAAACGAACAAGATTATCATGAGGACAGTATCATCATTGACCCACCTCATATCTCGGATCCTACCGACCACTCCGTTATGACCTTAACCATAGCCGATTTCACACAACCTGACGATCCTATATCATTAATATATCCTGATCTCATTGATTGGGATTCAATCGAACCTATCGATATACCTATGTTTCCAAGTGATGAAGCTATTGTAAACTTACTTTCCGCGGATGATGCAAATGATTGTTCCACCAGTGATTTTAGACACAAAGTTTTTGATTAGGAGAGTGTCAAGTTTCCCAGCTGCAAAAGTAAAAATAAAAAAGAAAGATTTAATGGTGAAAACCAGAATCTGGCAGTATTAGATCAAACAAAAGATAAAATAAAGAGCGTATCCGATGGTGAAAACCTCTTTGAGACACCAGATGATGGGAATCTTGACACTCTCCTGGAGCACTACCATGAACGATTGCCTATTCTGATTGAGCCTACAAATGCTGTTGATCTTGAGACTTCAGACAAACCAAGAATTTTACAGTTAGCTACATCAATGACAGAGAAAGAAATACCAGAATTCATGGAATTCCTAAAAGCAAATCAGGTCAATTTCACATGGTCTTATGCTGACATGCCTAGTCTTGATCCTGATCTTATCGTGCATCACTTGTCTATCAAACCAGGAGCCAAGCCGGTGAAACAAAAACTCAGAAAAATGCACCCTCATGTTGCATTATTGGTTAAGGAAGAATTGAGAAAACTTCTTGATGTGGGCTTCATCAGACCAATCGACTATGTAGAATGGATCTCCAACATTGTGCCTATATCCAAACTAGATAAAACTATCAAAATATGCATGAACTTTAGATATCTCAATAAAGCATGTCCTAAGGATGACTTCCCATTACCAAACATCAACACTATAGTTGATCTGATAGCTAGCCATGCCATGTATTCATTAATGGATGGTTTTTCTGGATATAACCAAATTAAGATTGCACCTGAAGACCAGGAGAAAATAGCTTTCACATGTCCATGGGGAACTTATTGTTGGAACGTCATGCCTTTTGGTCTAAAGAGTGCTAGGGCTACCTACCAAAGAGCCATGACTACAATCTTTCATGACATGATGCATGTCTTCATGGAAGATTATGTGGATGACATATTGGGAAAATCATACACCAAAGAAGGGCATCTTGAAATATTATCCAAAATATTTGCAAGAATAGAGAAATTCAAAGTTCACCTCAACCCTAAGAAATGTGTTTTTGGGGTCAAATCTAGAAAACTCTTGGGGTACATTGTTTCAGAAAAAGGAATTGAAGTGGATCCTGCAAAAGTACAAGCAATTATGGAAATGCCTCCACCAAAGAACATTAGTCAGTTGAGATCACTACAAGGACGACTACAATCTATACGGAGGTTCATCGCATAATTGGCCGATAAAAGTCTACCTTTCACACATCTACTACATAAGAATGTTCCTTTCAAATGGGATGACAAATGTGAATTAGCATTTCAACAAATCAAACAGTATCTGATGACTCCACCAGTTCTCATACCACCAAATCCAGACAAACCACTCATCTTATATATTGTCGCAATAGAGACATCTTTGGGGGCACTGTTAGCACAAGAAGACTCTATAGGAAAGGAACGTGCAATCTACTACATCAGTAGAACATTGACAAGTCATGAACTCAACTACACTTCTATTGAGAAGGCTTGTCTGGAAGTAGTTTTTGCTTCACAGAAGTTTTGGCATTACATGCTAACCCATACGATCAATCTGGTTTCAAAGATTGATCCACTCAAGTACTTGTTAAGCAAAGCTTCATTGACAGGAAGGTTAGCAAAGTGGGTAATGATTCTGAGTGAGTTTGACATACATTATGTGGATCACAAGGCAATCAAAGGACAAGTTATCGCCGATCAATTAGCTAAAGCACCATTACAAGTAGATCATCCCCTGCACATTGAATTTCCAGATGCTGATGTCTTCACTGCAGAATCTAAACAAACATGGTCTCTATATTTTGATGGTTCTTTCACTCAACATGGATCGGGGGTAGGCATAATTTTTGTCACCCCTCAAGGACATACCATTCCTCGATCATATAGGCTGATGTTTCCATGCACCAACAACATAGTCGAATATGAAGCATTGATCACTAGAATGGAGAATAACAGGTGTATGGTGACTCACAACTAGTCATCTATCAGATCAATGATGACTATCAAACCAAAGATGAGAAACTATTACCATATAAAAAGATGGTTGATGATTTCAAGAAATATTTTGTGGACATCAAATTCACACAAATTCCAAGGCTTGATAACAAAGCAGCTGACGCCATGGCTACGATCGCATCATTGTTACAACTTCCAGAAACTCAAAATCGTTATGAATTTCTGGTGGAACAATCATTTACACCTGCTTATGATACACCTGAAAGCCAAATCATTTGTCATTCAGTAGGATCTGATTCACCTTGGTATGGAAAAATTTATGCCTATCTCAAAGACGACATCTTACCACTTGATTTATCTTATAACCAAAAATGCAATTTTATCCACCAATCCACTCACTATAGTCTTATCGCTGATACCCTTTATCATTATGGTCTTGATGGTACTTTACTCCAATGTCTTTAATGGGAGGAATCTAACAAAGCTTTACAAGAAGTTCATGGTGGCATCTGTGGTACTCATTCGAGTGGACTGACCTTAGCCAAAAAATTGATTAGAATGGGTTACTACTAGCCTACAATGGAGAGGGAATCATTCACTTTTGTGAAAAAATGCTCAAAATGTCAGATTCATGGGAATCTCAGTCATGCTCCTGCACAAGAACTTCAACCATTTACACCAACCTGGCCATTTTCTCAATGGGGGTTAGACCTAGTGGGAAAAATTCATCCTTCTCATCAAATGGGCATAAATTTATCATCACAGCAACAGAGTATTTTACCAAGTGGATTGAGGCAGTCCCTCTTATCAAAGTTACCGGCAAACAAATATCATCATTCATACTCAACTATATCATTTTTCAGTATGGCATTCCCAACTCTATTATTACGGATAATGGACGTCCATTCAAAAATCAGGATGTTGATGAACTTTGTGAGAGATTTCACATACAACATAGATACTCAACACCTTACTATCCACAAAGGAATGGCCAAGCAGAGGCCTCAAATAAAATGATATTGAAAATCTTGAAGAAGACTGTGAATGCTTCAGGGAAGGATTGGCACGTTCAACTCAATCCTGCTCTATGGGTCTATAGAACCAGCGTCCGCACACCAACAGGAGCAACACCATTCGCTCTTGTCTATGGAGCAGAGGCCATATTACCCTTAGAAGTGGAGATTCCCTCACTCAGAGTATCATTGAAAGGCCTTACAACAGATGATGAATACCGAGTTTCCCGACTCCAAGAACTGGAACTCCTAGATGAGAAGAGACAAAGAGCAGCTAATCATCTAAAAGCATATCAACAAATGATGTCTAGCAGCTATAACCACAAAGTAAAGCCACGCACCTTTCAGGTGGGTGATCTTGTTCTGAAAGAATCCACGCAATCAACAAGATAGAGAGAAGAAAGGAAAGTTTGAACCAAATTGGCTAGGTCCTTATGTGGTTATCACAATTTATGGTTCAGGAGCACACAAGTTATCAACGCCAGAAGGGGACCTATTTGACGAACCTATCAACAGCATGCACTTGAAAAAGTATTGTCTAAGAAGGTTATCATCATTAGAAAAAGTCCTAGAAAAAAAAAAACAAAAAAAAAGTCATAGGGTGAAAACCTGGCAAACAGGCAGTCTATTGACAGGAAAAATGCAATAAAAACAAATAGTAAAAATATGGCAAACAGACGCTATTTGGAAGCTCTCCATCTATTAGTTCATGTTCTACGCTTAACTTTTTAGCCTTCATTTTCATACATCTTTTTCACCATCTTAGGGTCACACCAGCACCATGTTATCATCATTTTCCTCGAGCGATAATGTCTTATCATGACTTGACTATTGTATATATTCATTTTCAGTAAGTTATGTTGATACCAAGGGCAAACACATGTATACTGGGGGAAATCAACTTTCAGATTTTACCAAAACAGTAGGACAATGACATCAAAACCAATCACTCATTGATCCATATCACAGTAGCTTTCAGTTGCGTACCTTATCATGAACCATATCTAGATGATCTCTAATCTAACTAATGTTTGGAATCACAGTATTTCATTTTTGAAAAATGGTTGTTTATTTTTTGATATCATTTCTCTGGAGCACACTCGATGATGTACTGAACTAGAGTGGCAAGGAAAGGGGATGATTTTTCTTGGTCTGCTATTTTGAGGTTAATCATTTATCTGTTGCAAATATGTCATGAGACATGATTTTTCAAAAATTATCATTGATGACAATTCCAAATTTGCATCAAAGGGTGGTTAGTATTTGTCTGTTCATGCAAGCAATGCTCAGGTCATCTTGGTTCAATTATACTTAGATGCTTGTGTTCACTTGCTATATCAAAAATCATGAAAGTTGTACTCAAGTCATCATTGGTGCTAATTTCCCCTCTGATGCTTGTACACACTTCCAACAATTTCAAATGCTCTATGATGATTTAAGAAGGCTCACTAAAAGGCTCAACAAAAATGGTCGATTTCATTTAGTGGCATTTTCATTTTAGGTCATTATACATAACTGCATATTGGATTTGCGTCGAGAGTTTTTGAATGGTCAACCACTATCATATTTCTTTGGACTATTTGTGGAGGACAATGCAAAAATTTGTAGCAATATCATCTTATCATTGCATTTTCATTAGCATTATCATCTCATCATTGCATTTTCATTAGCATTATTATCATTGCATTATCATCTTATCATGGCATTATTATTATCATTTATTATCATTTCATATAAGCTTCATATCATTTCATCATTTCATATTAGTTGCATTTTCATTGTCATTTCATCAATATTCCATTTGCATTTCATTTTCATTTATCATTTTGTTATCATTCCATATCAGTAGTTATTCATTATTATCAATAATTATCATTTAACAAATTTTGCTTTACATCATTAACATTATCATTTTATCATTTCATTAGTATCATCTTAATCATTATAATCATTTCATTCATTTTAGTTTATTTTCATTATCATTATCATTCAAATCATCACATTACCATTATCACTCATATTGGTTTCATATACACTTCATTACCATTATCATCTTTCCATTCATTTTACTCATTTTTCGTTACCTTTATCATTTATTTTATTCTCATTATTTAATTATCATTTCATTATATTATAGTCATTTCATTTCATTCATTCATTTATCATTCATTCATTTATCATTTCATTTACTATTGCATTATCATTATCATTTAGTATTTCATTATCATTTCATTATATTATAGTCATTTCATTCATTTATCATTTCATTTCATATCCATTATCATTATCATTTAGTATTTCATTATCATTTTACATTTCATTTTCATCATCATTTAATATTGCATTATCATCTAACATTATCATTTCATCATTTTCTTTACCATTATCATTATCATTCTTTTTTTTACATTTCATCACATATCATCTTATCATACATCACTATTTATACATCACTATTTCATAACAGTATTCCTATCATCCCATGTCATAACATTTTATCCACTCATAACATTTCACATCACATCATATCATAATGCATATCATGAACACAACATTCATTTTTCATCTCTTATCTGCATTGAAAAATCCAAATAAAAAACAAACATTCCATATACACTTCATAAATCATTCACCTGCATGACATTGTTAGTACACATCATCAAGTCATCATCATAAGAAAACATCATAATCAAATCATCCTGCATATCATGTTAGTCATCAAATCTCCATAAACACATAGACATAAATGCATATCATATCATCACATCATAAATCCACATCAGATCAACATCAAAATAATCATCGCCGCTGCATAACCATCGCTCATAAAAAATGA
Source organism: Sequoia sempervirens (assembly GCA_007258455.2). Classification (NCBI taxonomy): domain Eukaryota; kingdom Viridiplantae; phylum Streptophyta; class Pinopsida; order Cupressales; family Cupressaceae; genus Sequoia; species Sequoia sempervirens. The sequence goes on along the minus strand of VDFB02388675.1, from coordinate 311,501 downwards.
TACAAATGTCCAAATGTTCAATGAAAATAAAATTTCCAATACATTAGAAATGGCATATACATGCTCCAAAAATAATATCATAAAGTCCATCTGGTAGATGCTCCTGATGGTGCTGGTCTGGAAGGAGGTGGTCTGCCACTGGTGCCTACATCTAGATCCTGTCATGGCCCTGTCACTCCCCTGCTCTGGGTATGTGTCTGTGATTTGCTCCAGGACCTGCTATGGGATCATGGGTATGGCTCTCTATGCTTTGGAGGACACAGCTCCTCATATCTGACCCTATAATACTCAACCTCCCTAGCCATCTCCATACCCTCAGCAATGGCATCCCATAGTGACACACTCTCTATAGTGCCCATCAGTCTCTGAGCCACGCCCTCAGCCTCTACTGCCCATTGCCTAAACGCATCCCTCTCTGTGATCACCTAGGCTAACTGTGGACCTGGGGCAGGTGCCTGTGTCGGTGCCTGTGCCTATGCCTGTGCCAACTGCACCTAAAGTTGTACAATGAAAACCTGTGACTATGCCAACTGACTCTGCAACTAACCCTGCTACCCCTATAGCATCTACACCTGGGCCTGAAGTGTCACAATTTGTCCCTACTACGAGGAGGATGCCATCCGGATCATTGTCCATCATCCTATCCCTGTCCTCGGTCATCGCATAATCTGAACACCCCTCAAGATATCCAGTCTCGACCTCCCCAGCACATGTCCCCCCTCTCCACCATCATCATCATCATCTGAATCCTCCTCGTCTCTGCTCTCTACCTCCTCTCCTCCAACCACTCCCTGATCACTGCCGGCCACATCCTCTTGCCTCACTGCACCTTCCTGTGGTATTATCAAAATTGGTGCTGGCTCATCAAGACTGGTGAACTGAGGAAAGGGATGTGTGTGAAAATATGTAGCGTACTCATCAGACATCCCGGCATCCACAATGTCTCATCTATCAACCCATACCTCGAGTGCTAATACAATGAACTCTGTATAGGTGGCCTGATACGAAATACACGACCCCCATTTGGCCTCATCTTTGCTCCGAACGTAATGTGCAACCCCCTGTGGCATCCCCTGGGTAAATCCAAACTGCCTCTGCACCCGCAATGCCAAAAATCTCTCCAAAATGAGGGGAGTCCTCCCTATTAGGAACTATGGAATACATACATATGGCATCTCTATATCATCCGTAGCCCATGGCTCGCAATCCAGATATGGTCGCCATATGACTATGTCCAGGTCATCCAGCAGACGCCTCCAGTAATCTACCTTGCCCAGCTTGGGCTAGGTAAAGAACACCACATACATATAGATATATGGCCTACCTTGTGGCCTAACCCTAGGGCATGCTGGTCTCGTCACAACAAAATGCTCCCATGCCCAAATCTATAATAATGTCACCCTGCATGACAAACTGGAGGACCTTCTATACACCACCTAGTGCAAATTGTGATAAAGATGAGCTAACATACAACTCCCCCACACATATCGCCGTGGCTGTAGCATCATCTACTGACAATCCCTTTGCCTAGTGATCCGGACAAAGGAGACCTCCAATGAAAGCACCCAAAACTACTGGCAAGGCTGAATATCTATGAAAGTCTGCCCACGGTACCCAGTACCCGGCTATATGTGCATCTCCGTATACTCTCCTCAATGCATCTGTGCCCCCCAGCTCCTTGTGATCGTAATACACAAGGGCTCCAACCATAGGGATACCTAATATCCTGTACACGTCCTCAGGAGTCACTGTCACCTCACCGGTCAGCATGTGAAAGGTGTTGTCCTCTAAATGCCATCGCTCTGCAAGCACCGTCAACAATCCTCTGTTGACTCTAATTGGTGGCATCGCCAACAAGGATCTCAGACCATAGGTATCAATCAACGCTATGTCAGTAGGTGTCAACTCAGGGATCCTATCCCATCCTGCTGAATGTCACTCTCTAATCTGGAGGTTTTCGAAAACCTCATATTTTCATCACAAGAATATTTCATCAGATTCATATCAATCCTACCAATTATATCAATCATTTAAAACAACATCAATCAGACCCATATCTATCAGTGACTTATATCAACAAACTATCTCAGACCCATATCAATGCATCACATCAACAACCCATATCACACAAACAGTCCTATCAATCAAATCAAATCAAATCAATCTAGCTGGATGTTATATCAAATCTATCCTACAATCAATCACTATTTGTTTTCTATCGCAGAAAGTAAATTTATTAGAAGTTGTATCAATCATTTACTCTTTATTTTTCATTCATGGGAAGTAAAGTTATCAATCTAATCTTTGTTTTCTATCCTAGGAAGCAATGTTATCAATCAATCATTCAATTTTCCTATCATCTCTATCCATATCAGCATGATAAAATGATAATTTACCTATCTATTGACTAAAGAAGCAATACAAATCATCATTCTCATCAAAACATATATTTTACCAGATGCGCCATTCTTTTTACGTGATGCGCTAAATCCCGTATGCGTCGTTGTTTTCACTCTATGCGCTTAAACAGACCCCCTATGTGCGTTTTCCCATATGCGCCACTTCACTCATCCTATGCGCCACTATTTTTGCTGTATGCGCACTTTCCTATATGCGCATTTGTTTTCCCTATATGCGCTCTACCCCTAAAATTTTCAAACTTGCCCTATATGTGCGCTTGTTTCTATGGGATGCGCTAAACTGGTTTTTGCTACAACATTTAAAATCTACGCCCTATGTGCATTTATTTCTACCCTAAGCGAGGCTTTTTTTTTAAAGCACCTAAACTTTTCTATATGCGCGTAAACGTAATTTTAAAAACTGAATCCGCAGAAAAACATGAAAATTTTGATCCAAACAGAAAAATTCGAAAGCATAAGAGGATAGATCGACTCATCGATGGTCCATACACAGCTGACCTCTAATATCTGCATGATCTCTCGAATCGATGGCGATGATACGGATTCTCCATGTCGCGATGTCACTTTCACAGCTACAGTTTTCACCAAAGTCAACAGTACAAATGACTTGTCTTTTTCAACCTTTTTACCTTTTAAAGGTCAAACATGGGTAAAATTTGCATATATTTTCAAAATGGACATTCTTTTTCATCATTTATCGCGAGTTAAATCACTCTCTCTCATTCGTAATTTACCTCCCGAGGGAGCATCATTAGTAGAAATATCGGAAGCACATCAGGGGAAAAAATCTTATTTTTCTTTGAAGCAATGTGTTTTACACATCACTTCAAAGAGGGGCAAAATGTATACGTCTAAAAATGGTCATGATTAAGCTTGTTAATTAATTAAATATGATTTATTTAATTAATCCTTCTGATGTCATCTACATATAAATAAATTTAATTATTTATTTATATCGTTCATCTTCTAAATTCTTCTACCTTAAATTAAATAAATAATTTTATTTAATTACTAACATTTCTATCCTCCGCTTAATTAAATTAAATAAATTTGTATAGTTTATTTATATTTAATTATCATTTGGTTCTAAAGTTCAAATATTTTTAAATATTTTAATAATGGAATATTCTCCATCCCATAATCGAATTTAAAATATTAAATATTTTATTTAATATTTTCCATCTCACCCTAATTTCATTTTTAGACATAATTAAATATGAGTTATTTAATTATGTGGATTTCCATTTTCATCTCCACTTCTAAATTAAATAAATTTATTTAATTTAATTTATAACTCGTGCTAACTCACCCTTCCAAATTCGCATCTTATCCTTCAAAATGGAAGTTTCCCTTCGAAACTCAATGATGAAATTGAAAGAAAAGGGAAACCTTCCATCCTTCTCTTCCACTTTCGAAGATCTCCTGCCGTCCATTCGAAACAAGCTTAATCCAGACCGTCGATCGATTCAGCCAATCAAACCCATTCAAAAACTCTATAAATTTTGGCGAAAATCCAAGCTTTGGTTACACTTCGTATACTCATTTACGCACACATACATTATGCGTACATGCAACCAGAATTTACATTCATACCAGTTTCAATATCATAGCAATCTTCTCATTTTAGCATAACCTTTGCACTTAGCATAGTTTGCATTTTAAATCTCGTTCTTTAGCTGTCATTTTGTTGAGCCTTATCTGTTGATCTAAGAGCTATCTGCAAAACAAAAAAATGCTGAAGATAAAGGAAGATAAGACGATTAGAGAAACTACTGTTACGGTTTGCACATTTTGTTTTCCTTTTTCAGCTTTTCGATTTAATGTCTAATTAATATGTGTTTGATTTTCATTTAATTTGATCCAATATTTCATACACACAGTAATTAATTGAAGTGGTTCATGTTTGAGGGTGTTATTTTCGGTCTTCACTACCGACCTTGGTTGATTCACATGAAAAATATTTATTGTTTTGGGCCGACCGTTTATATTTTATTTTTATTCTTTTGTTGGTGTTGAGTTATAGTGATGTAATTCCTTGTCCCAGATATATATAAGTGGTTTTTTTATCATTATGGATGTAGCGAGAGTGAAGTGTGCGAGTCCTATGTGTGAAAATTCTTTAGATCATATGAAGGTAGAAAAGAGTGTGAAGAAGAGTGAAGAAGTGTTCATGTGCTTAACCAGAACTGTAATCAGGCATTAGCAGATGCTATTTTCTCAGTTCAAAATTTGATGGATATAATCAGAACCTTTCTGTAAGACAATGTGTCTTCCTTTGTAATTGAGCGGTCAGCTCTAGGCAGTGTACCTAAATGCATGTGCATTCCCCATTCATATTTCCTTATACTTTTAAAAGGGTATAATCTTGTGGACTTACCTCTGCCATGGTTTTTCCCCTAACAGGGTTTCAATTTAAAAATCTTGATGTTATATGTGTTTCTGATGTGTTGTTCATTCATGGTTTCATGGTTATTGATCTAATCTATGAATAAGGTTAATAAAGTTGAATAAGTTTAAAATTTCGTGATAGCTGATTCAACCCTGCTCTCAGTTGTCTATCCTTGTGTTGCCAACAATCATTAGTACAAAAATGATATACACAAAATCAATTCTCTACAACTTGGGTGCATGGCTTGTTCAACCCTCTGGGTCCAATGGAGGTTGTCATTGTGGCTAATAGAGCAGGACCTCTATGATTGCAACATGGATACCACTACACGTAGCTCTTTGATCTATCCTTGAAGGGAGGCTATCTGAAACTCGGATTTCCTAAGCACATCATAGAGCCACTAATCTCTTGTTGGTGTCATAGTTGTCACCTACTCTATGGGATCATTTAGCTGGCTCTACAAAGCGTCACATACCTGATTGACATTATCTTCTCTCGTCATGACCGCATCTCGCTAAGAAGGGGTAGTCCATAGCTCTACCAACACTTGGTCTCTCTAACCCCTTGCAATAGTGGCATCTATAGTCCTCTGGCCGATCTCCACCTGCCCCTCCTCATATGTTGTCCTCAAGACCATGACCAATGCAAATAAGTGGGCATGTTGCCCTGCTAAGACTAGTCGGTAAGTGTCTAGGATGGACTGCAGGATAAGCATGACTAGTGTTGTCTTTGATATGCACTATGCTATCAATACAGTCCATCCCTAAGTGTCCACTACATCCACAAAAAGAGTAGACCCATCAGTACCACATGATGTATATACATAAAACCAAATTAAAAGAATATACATGAGATGAAAGCTAAAAGTATTGAAATGAAATGATATACAAAAATGTTGTACCTTGGTCCCCTGGCTACCAGTGAGGGTCAAGGGGTCGACCGATGCTAGGTCTTCTACCACCCACATCAGGTGCTTCTCCTCATGCCATTAGAGCTTCCACATCGTCGATGGACTATTGAGACTGGGACAATGAGTAGACGAGAAGACATCCTCCATGATCGCCTCGATCTCACCTTCACTGTACCAGCCTCCACCTCCTGCTACTACTACTTGATGCTAGAGCATCAATCAACAACCTCAAACAACTAGGGTACACCTGACCCAAACTTATTTGGAGAAGATCACTTACACAAATTCATCAAAAATCCATTTTTCATTTAACAAAACCCACTAATTTCATTTGAATCAACAAGGCTATCAACAAGACAACTCATCATCAATATCATATCAGACATAAAAAATAACTAAACCAACAATCAATTGACTGTACCAAATCACTTTCACCTTCAAAAACTCAGAAACAATCCACAACTCACATTATTCACCAAATTCCATTCTTGACAACTTGTTCCACAAGGCAAAAAGACATCAAAACTTCAAATCTTGCTTCCAAAATTTTACCAGAACTTAGTACATTTTATTCATCTTTATTTTGACAGGAAAAAATCTAAAACACCTTCTTACAACATTGTTTAATCAGATTTCTCAATTGCTTGCACTAGAAGACCAAATTTGCTTGTAAGTGACAAAACACTAAATCGGGTGTAACTTTCAAACCAGATTGAATATTCAAAAAATAAATACACTTTTGACTACCCATTTTGGTCATTAAAAACATATTTTTTTTTAGGTACACTTGTTTTGGAACACACGCCTGTTGTCCTGACTTCTTTGCTACTAATTAGGCCTAAATAAGCAAATATGCATGCGCAAAGTCACCTATAAATTTCACAAATCAATTACTTAATCCAATCTCTCTAGTGATACTTTAGAGGACCTTATTATGGAAATTTACTCCAATTTTTAGCAAAATCCAACGGTTAAATTTTTAGAAAGACAATTTTTATTGCAAACTATTACCCTAGATCAAGGTTTGGACTAATTTCAGTAAACTTGCAATAAGTTACTCATTTCTTCATGAAATTCAACCAAAAAAATTGAAAAATTATCTGAACTCATAATTGCATCAATCCCAATTACTTCCCCTTGAAAATAAGTCCGTACAAAGGCATACATTAACCTACAAACACATTTTACCAGTCTGAAATTTTGAAAATGCAAAGTTTTAAGCATGCACAGGGGTTTCTAAATGATTTTCTTCTTATTCAAACATTCCTTCTTGCTTCACAACGATGTACAATGAATTTTTAAAGTATTTTAATCTTTCCCAATCAACTAAACCTTCCTAAACTACCTTATGACCTTTTATCTTCCTAATTTTTGCTTTTTGCTGCATTTTACAAATTGGCAACTTTTACATTTTTTCAAGTTTTTTTTTCTTTTTTCCATATTTTTCCCACCTAGTGACCTATTCAAATATATTATTTATGACCACTTCATGACCTTTTACAAATATTTACATGCTTTTACATTTCTTTTCTATTAAAATGCATTTTTTTGAAATTTTTTCCTTTTGAATGTATTTTGGGGAAAAGGTGCTCCTACACCATACAACCAACCAACAAAACTTTCCAAGTCCCTTGTAAACATATCAACTTTTCTTGTACCTACAAAAATAAATTAAAATATTCCTTGGTCTTTGTATTCAACTTTGTCTCTTCACTTTTCCTTTTGCCTTCCTCTGTTTTCTATCTATCAGGTTCAAAAGGACACAGGACTGTCCTTTCACCACTCTCATCTTTCCACTATCTTTTCCTCAACCAAGGAAACAGGATTGTCCTTGAAATTTTTTCAAGCAAAATATTATGTCCTTGGTTGAGGAAAATCTAGAGAAAAGTTGAGAGTGGTAAAAGGGCAGTACTATGTCCTTTTGAAGGAGAAAAGTGATTGAGAACTTGATCATAGAAAAAGAGAAATAAAAAGGAAAGAAACAAGAGAAGACAAAGATGCACAAAGATGGAAAAAGGAAAATGAATAATAAGAATTCCAAGGCAGATTTTAATTTTTTTTGCAGGTACAAGCATGTTTCCAAGGGACTTGGAAAGGTTTTGTTGGTTGGTTGTATGGTGCAGGAGCACCTTGCTCTCAAAAAATGCCTTCAAAAGGATAAATTGCAAAAAATGTATGCAAAAGGGCATGTAAAGGTCAATTTTAATGTATTCAAGTCCTTCAATAGGTCCTATGTGGTCAAAGTGGTGAAAAAATGAAAAACTTACAAATATTGTAATATTGTCAAAAGTTGCTAAATTGACAAAAAGCAAGAAAATCAAGGAAGATCAAGAGACACTTCGGTAGAAAAGGTAGTTAGATAGTTAGAATTTGAAAAGGAAGTTTCCTTATTAGTTTTAAAAGATACATAAAGCATTGGGAAGGCCGAGAAGAGGCAGATTTCTTGTATTCTTGAATCAAGTAGTGAATAAAACCCCTATTTTTCCTAATTTTGCAGCATTCCTTCCATTGTTCTATCTTGGTACAAATATTTTAGGAATATCAAAAGTTAAATACTCATGTGATTTCCTTTGGGAAGGATTTATCTTTCATTTCAAAAAATTTGTGAGGTTATTCTTTTAGGAATAAAGGGTTAGAGGCAATTTTCTTGAGTCTCGGTCTGTGCTCTCCATACTGTGGTTTTCAGAATCTTTAAGTAAATTTATGGCCATTCCATGGGTGTAGGGTTAGTTTTTCAGTGGAATGGAATGCATTTAATTTCTTTTCAATATTATATGTGTATATAAGTGTAGGGGTAAACAAGAATATAAGTTGTGTTGCTGTTTCAAGGCAAATTTTTGAGTTTTTCCTCCAAAAATGGTGCCTCCATGATATGAAAAGGTGAAATAACACTTGCCATGGTATGGAGAATATTTAAAATGTTTGTGCATACTTATTTTCAGATGTTTGAAATAGTGGCAGGTGAATTGGAGGATGGTAAATGATGTTTCCAAGAAACCCAATTATAATTGTGCTTAAAAGGCCTAAAATTAAGGGTTTTGATGTTTAGCAAGTAAATGGGCCTCTTAGTCCTTAAAAATTGAAGAATCCCGAGTTTTGAGATATAACTTAAGACTTTTTTGGGTTAAGGTTAGCTTTGGAGGTATTTAAAGAGTACTTTCTTTGTTAAAATGGGCTAATTGGGGCTTCAAAGACAACATTGGTGTATTGAATCTTATGTTTTTTTTGAAACAAGTGATATTTATATTTGAGTATGTTAAATAGGACCATATAAATACATATGGAGTATGTAAAGTTACTTTTTATTTAAAGAGAAATCACCCATTTAAGGGTTTTCTGTCCTACAAGAGACATGGTGGTTGGAATGCTAGAATTGGTGACATTGCCAAAACAGTGAAAGGGATGGTTCTTTAGGCTTGGAACCTATTTTAAAGGTGTTGTAAAACATGTATAAGTGCTTGGTGGAAGCATAGGAGGCTGACTTGTCAAATTTAGTGTCTTGAGCTGTGTGAATCTCAAAGGTAAAATGGTGTTTGACTACAAGTCTGAGTAAACGGAGGTATGGTTGATTGTTCTTGTTTTGTATCTGTCAAAATAATGACCTTAAAGATGTATGAGGTTTGATAACTGGTTTTGTAGAATGTAAGCATAATGTGTTTCCTTGGAGAGTGAGAGTATTGGTGAATGTTGAAGGAATTGCTTTGTTCAGGGTTACTAATTAGGTTGTTGTTTGGATCAGTCATTTTTGTTGATGAATAAATTGTTTTGAAACTTGATAAAGATGTGAGGTATTGTTGAAGTGGTTTGTTTTGTTGTTTCCTTGAGGTTTTCAAATGAAACAATATGGATTTGATGAAGAAATGAAGCAATTTCAATTGCTTGTTTAATTTGATCTTCTCCTGACAAGTTTGGGTTTGTTGTACCCTGTGTTTGTGTGGTTTTGGAATCTAATATTGCATCACTACTCTCCACCTCTATACTGCTGGTGCATCACCCTATTGAATGAGATCCCCAGTGGAGGCATTTACTATGAAGATAGCCTTAGGATGATGAATCAACCACCAAGTATGAAATCCCCACACCACACCTACATCATCGATGGGGTGGGCCTTTGTCTAGTCCTGATCATCCATGTCATCATCAGAAGGGACGATGTGAATGATGGAGGGCCATTGATGGTCACCCAACTATGTAGTGCTCCTCATGACCCATGTGTAGGAGGGGACCATGGGATAAATAGTCTAAGATAATACCAAACTGTTGCATAGCCTTCTACTAGTAGGAGGGCATAATCACAAAATCAATGTGACCTAGCATAAAATGATCATGTTGTAGGTTCTTGGGATATCTATTATCGTCTACCCACTGGAACCATAGATAAGGCTGCCATCTAATTTAGTCAGACCTTAATGTATCTAAATAAATGCACCAAAACTATAAATCTGTGTGTCGCCACTATCTAATAAGCTCATACCAGTGAGCCCTTGGCATTGTATAATCCCTCGCCTGGGGATACACAGCTGGCCAAGTGCATGTGATATGAGCAAAGGCCCAATCTTATAATAGGATGCATACGTTCAAGCTCTGGAACTCATAATGCATGTACTTGTCGAGCTCGTGGTATAGGTGTGCAAGCATGCTCCATTGCCACATGAAAATAATCTTGTGTTGTTCCATCACTCTAATGGTGTGCATGAGGCCCTCATGAAGGTAAGAGACTCGTCCATCTGCAGCTCGCATGGGCACAGTGACAACCGACACTCGTTGTAGTAGGGGGACAACTACGCTACCCTGTTTAAACCAATGGATGTAGATGTGACTAGTCCCATCACCGCCATCATCATGACCTGAGTAGTACTGGACTCCCTATTCTTGCTCCCATTTTGAATGTGTATCATCTACCGTCACCTGCCACCCATGGATGGGGAGATCGACAATGTGATATATGTCCTCTAAGGTGATGGTTATTTCACCCATCAGGATGAGGAAACTCAATGTGGTGTAACTCCACCACTCCATCAATTCCATGAGCATGTGATCATGATAAAGCATATAAAGCATGGTGTAGACATGCCACAAGCTAAATTGTTGTAGAAGCATCTCCTCATCATCTGATAGGCATTGGACCTAGTCCTGGATAAGACCTAGCACCCACCCATTAGGATGCTCCCCAATCTTGGGATGATCCTACAAAAAAGTGAAAAAGGACCTAAATCAGTATATTGGGAATGAAAATTGTATCTTGAACATCAAAAAAATTCTATTTCATGCCCCTAGGACGTAGGCACACGACGCAGACATCTACGCAACACTATGTCATATGAGGTTCACCATTAAAGTTGGTTGGATGCTAGTGCATGTGGTAGACTCCAACGCGAGAAAAGGTCCCTAGCACACTAGCAAGATGCCATCGTACGAGAGGGATGAATGTGCACATGTTGGACACATGCACTGTGATCTCATCCTTAACCTAGCTAAAATATTTAAAAATGCACAAAAAATAGATTTGACGACTCACCTGGTCCACCTCAAGACCCTTGGTGACATCCCCTCATAGTTGGTCTAGTTTGGGCTCCTTGTACTCTCATATGTGTGGCATTTTGTTGACTTTTTCCTCATAAAATTCAAGAAAACTCATGCGATGAATAGTGAAAATGACCCTTCTAGGGGCCCACCCGGGTATATATAGGCCCCCTGGGGCTCATTTTTCCTAATTTTACCCCACCTGGCCGAGGGAAAACTCAGGAGGGGGCATATAGTCACCTCTCTATCATATTTTTCTTCCAAACCACCAAATTTCTTCTTAACCATTCTTCTCGCCTTGGTAGCTTCCTCTAAATTTTTTGGACTAACTTAAAATTTGAGTTTTGCATAATCAAATTTTGTGCACGATTTCATGACAAATGTTGTGTGTTTCGTCAAGTTCAATTTTTGGGGGCATATTCAGTACCTTCTTGCTTAACCTCTACGTCTTCTACAATATCCTTTTGACACATAAATCTGTAAAATTTTCAAGTTTTTTTGTTGATTGTTTTTCTACTTTAGTGTGGATGACTTTTCCCAAAATTCATCCCTCTAAAGGGGGGGGAATGTAATGTCACAAAATTGCACCCTAGGGGAAATTTCACATTTACGCATTTGGCCTTGCATTTATTATGCCTAGGTGCATGTATGATAAGAAACTCATGGGTCATAATTTTAGGATTCCAACTCCATGAGGGCCAATGACAAAAGTGAAAATAATCTACCACCATATTTCCCAAAAATTGGTGTGTTGGATGCCTACACAGTGTGCGAACGTCTACGTGACACACTAGCATCCAGACGGTTTTCCAAGTTTGAATGTGGTATCTTGGAATCCTAACTCATGATTGTTGGTGTAATTAATTATTTAATTACACTAGCATAAGTTTACTTAGGCATTATATTTAATTAATACCTAGGTTGCATTATTAGGAAATCATTAATAATGGGGTCATCCACCTTTCCATGTATTTAGGCATTAAAATTCCTTCTAGAATATCATCTAGAACTTATCTCAATCAATTCATCATTCCCTAGGTAGTTAGTTAGGGTTTACATGTTGTCTCATGTTGTTAGATCATGACACTTGGCAACATCATATTGCATCTTGCATCTCAATCTTGCCTATATAAGGAGGGTTATTGTATCATTTGTATCATAATTTCATATTTCATACCTCATCATTTGAGAGGTCTTAATATCAAGAAAGCTCATTCTTGCATATCCTCTTGTGGAAGGTTTATCATTGTTTTTACAAGTGTTCCTGGGTATCAAGGTAATATCTTCAGCTCTTACATGGTATTAGAGCCCTTCTTGCAAGACCCTTCCCAAATCTGAGGATTGAGCTATGGTTGTAAGATCTTTTTGAGGTTGTCTCCATATTAGGGTTTTCTTGGAAGTTCACTTTCAATGCATTATGGAGGAAATTTGAGCTCATAGCCAAGTCCAAGGCTGTTGAAAAAGTCAAGATCGACTTTTGTGTCACCAAAATCTAAAATATTTGGCCAAAGTTATGAGGGTTTGAAGTTTTGCAAAATTTGCAGATTGCAGACCTTTAGGAGCATTTTGACCTCACCATCAGTTCCAGAGATCCTGAGACACAAAAATTGACATTTAATACGCCCTATTTCAGCATTGGTTGCTTGTAAGGCAAAAACATTTTACCCGGTAGGCCATAAGGCCCACCAGGTATAGGGGCATTCAAAGTTTTGGAGAGGCATACTTCACTAGCCAACCCTCCAACGTCATCATCCTCTTGTCATCCCATTTTCCATCTCTGTCAACTTGCCATCACTGTCAGTTTGTGTTCTTTGTAGTTGTCATGGTACCTTGGCTGACCAAGGCCTTTAATTTCTCCATCGGGTTTCTTTTTCTTCATCAGGCATTCGCTACTTTCCTCCTACACATCAGCCCCTTCTCTTTAGCCCTTGGTCATATTGCTGCCCCGGGGGGCTCATTTCCATCGATGGTGTCAAGAGCGGTGCCACCTCCGCCTAGCCCGCCCGCCACCCACCTGGTGGCGAGATTCTTTTTTGCATTTGATCATCCTGCGGTAACATGGGGAACATGGGGCCAGTGCCCAGGAGCTAATTTTTTGTGCCACTTTAGCCTTTGAATTTTGCACCCAGTTAGCCTGGGGTACCCTAATTTCCCTAAAACAACTATTTTTTTTCATTTTTTTCCATAACTTTCCACCAAGATATCAAAAATCTACAAATGAGATATCATTGGAAAGTTGTTTTAGAGTACTTTGCAGTGGTGCAGGCCATTTTTCCAAATTTTTATACAGGTACAAATCACAGCCATTTGAAGTTAGATCTCCCATTTCAACCTTTGAGCTCATAACTTTTAGCCAGTTTCTCTGATTTTGGTGATTCAAGTTGCTTTTGGAAGATATTCAGGAGCTCTTTCATTGTGTCCATGAACATTTTCTAGATCAACACCAAGTATTATTTATTCAGTATTTTTCACATTTGGCACTGTGACTTATTGCTTGGACATCTTGAGTCCTAGAGAGGTTTTATCAATTTGGGAAGACTTCATTTGCAGTATATATCATATTTGGGAGTTTCTAATGCATATTGAAGGATATTGTCTTTGTAATCTTGGAGATCATTCATAGTTCATTATGGTTTTTCATTTCATCTTGATTTGATCATGTTGAAATAGGGAAACTATACACAATGGAGAAATGGTATCATCACACATCTCTGATGGCTTCATTTGTTTCCACATTTGTCTAATCTTGTTCCCCCTCCTAGTATTGATAGTAATAAATTTTCATGGAATTGCAAAAGGGATCATGTCTTAGGAGTCATAGCAATGCATATTGATGTTTCCACTTTGAAAAGTGTTGATCATTGTGATTTCCCTTGCACTCTTTGGACTAAAATTTGGGAGATACATGGAGATCCTAATACTTAGCCATTCCTAGTTGATCATGTTTCAGATTTTCTTGTGCCTCTTCATCTTTCAATCAGGATACCCTATGATGCAAATACTATGCAAGAATTTGAATATTTGGAATACTTTTAATCTTTAGATGAGGATGAAAAGTGTTCTCTAGGTCCTACTTCTCCATTAGAGATGAATGATGTACCTTCACCTTCAATGATTCCATGTGCAGAGTCATTGATTGAGGCTCATATCATTCCTATTCAATAGGAACATTCTCATGGAGATGAGTCATTGGGCATGTCCAGTGATTCATTACAATCATTATATCATTGTCTTCCTAATTGGGATTCCTATTTTGTGGAGTCTCACATTTCAGATTTGGAGGACATATTCATTTTTCCACACTTGACATCATAGGATGGCTTTGTTTCAGGTATTGCTGACTTGGCTACTTCTACAGGTTTGGAAGACATTCTTGAGGGGATATCTCTCCTCTATTCAAATCCTACTTTGGAGAGTTCTCTTGAGTCTCCACATTCCTTTGTCTAAACCTTGATTGAGGATCCAAACACTATCTTGGAGGCACTTGTTTTCTCTTTAGACATTTCCTATATGAGACTTTTTCCCTCTCATTTCATTCAGGAGTTAAAGTTTCTTCAATATCTACCATTGGATTGGATTTAGTCTTCGCTCAGTGGTTTTGAGGACATTTCATTATTGGGGGAAATCTAGTCTCCATCTATTCCTTCAATGGAAGGACCATAGCATTACAGTCTTTGGATCTTGTTCAACATTAGTTTCCACATTGTCCTAGTTTTTCACCTTCTTCTTCGATTGGGCATGTACCTGAATTGATTGTGGCATCTTCATCTTCATCAAGCAAGGAGAAACATGAGTGGTTTTTAGAGACATCATCATCCATATTCATTATACTTTCCTTCAATTCCTATCCAAAGTGGGAAGCTTCCATGCATTTGTACTTGGTTTTGCTTCTTCGGAAAGGGAGACAAGTTATTTTTCAACATTGGATCATGTTTTGTCTTTAGACACTTACCATTCTTGTAGGCGATCACATATTTTGGGGGGGCTATATAGTCTCTCTATTTCCCTCCTATGTGGGGGCCATTGATTGTATTGTATCCATGTGACATATGGTGTACTTGGGGGGTATCAAGGAGTCTTCCATCCTTCCTCACTTCTTTGCATTTCATCTCCTTTTTGGAGAGGGGTTTTCTTCCCACTAAGTTTTCCCCTTGTTCTTCGTTTGTGGGAGATTAGTTGCATTTTCATTCTCATTTGTAAATGGGTACCTAATATGTCCATCATGTAGTCGGGACCCATCATTCCATCATCGCATAATCATTGTATTTTCATTTCCTCCCTAACTTGCACTTATGGGGGGTGTTGGCTTAATTAACTATTTAATTACACTAGCATAAGTTCACTTAGGCATTATATTTAATTAATTCCTAGGTTGCATTATTAGGAAATCATTAATAATGGGGTCATCCACCTTTCCATGTATTTAGTAGATACGATTCCTTTTAGAATATCATCTAGAACTTATCTCAATCAGTTCATCATTCCCTAGGTAGTTAGTTAGGGTTTACATGTCTCATGTTGTTAGATCTTGACACTTGGCAACATCATATTGCATCTTGCAGCTTAACCTTGCCTATATAATGAGGGTTATTGTATCATTTGACTTTCATATTTCATACCTCATCATTTGAGAGGTCTTAATATCAAGCAAGCTCATTCTTGCATATCCTCTTGTGGAAGGTTTATCATTGTTTTTGTAGGTGTTCTTGGGTGTCAAGCTAATATCTTAAGCTCTTATAGTGACATGTGTCCCTATAATCAAAACTCCAAGTGTAATGGCTCCTCTCACCTCTTGCAACAACAAAAATTTTCCTGTTCTCTCATTTTGGGAGTTCCTTCTCATTCTGAGACTTGAATCTTTGAATCTTGTACCATTCTCTAGCTCTTGATTTTTCAATCTTGCTTCTACAATGAATCCCTACTAGATTGAGGTCCCTCCAATATCCAAAGATCTCTTGAAAGAATTCAACAGTGTGTTTGTGCATTCAAGATGGCATTGAGGACTATTAGTAACACTCTCTTGTTCTTATCTATATGCGAATAGATTAAACTTTGTTCACTTTGCTACTTGGTGCTATGTGTTCTCCTCCTTGAGTGGGGATTTCTTTTACCACTCGTTATTTGTTCACTTTGTCTAATTTTCCTACCTATCTGGTTGTCTTTGGAGGTGGGAACACCAAAGCAGGGGTCTGACTATGGCAAGCCCTGAAATAGTCCCAACATTTTTCCGCATTCATCTTGTGTGAAGGTTGTTGGGGTGGAGCTTGGGGAAATGTTTCAAATGCACAATCATTTATAAGTTCATCCTTGGATGTCTCTCATATTTTTTGGAATTTCTCACTTTTTTTGGATATATTTTATCAAGCACACCTTGGGTTTGAGTAGCATAGTAGGGTTAAAGTATTATTCTTCAAGGTTTTGATTCTTTGTTTTCCTTGGACGCCAGTGCGTCCCTTGGAATCAAGCACGTTGCATTGGAATTTTGATACCATGTTGTAGTCCTTTGGTTAAGGGCTCTTCCTTCTGTGGTAGAGATTTTAAAGCCCTATGCTCTTAGATTTTGAAGCATTCTATTTGAATATTATCCTTAGTATGACATTCTTTGCAATTTCTTCATTCAATAAAGCTTGAGATGGTTTAGGGAAATTCCCTCCCTAGGATTCTCTTGAGAATGAAGAGACTTGTGAGCAGTGAATCCCCCTTCTCTTACAACTAATAAGCCTCTTCAATCTTGGTGATCTTCAACATGGTCATCTCATCTTAAATATTGAATCTTAGCCCATTTATATATCTAGCTACCTTTTCCCAATCCATCTAATGTTGTCTACATATGATTACTATAATGCCCACTTTTTATACTAGTAAACAATGACACAACCTCAAAAAAGTGACAAATAACATGAAACAAGATAAAATAATTGGAAATAATTTAAAACATAACTAATAATCTATGGGCACTTAATGATAACATATGCAATTCCATAATCGACATGCCACCAAGTAGGCAGTAAGAGGGAAACACAATTTGGTATGAGAAAACCCTTCTACACACCCTAATGATGAGGGTAACCTAGGGTTATGTGAACAAAATAAATAACTTGAATAATTTAAATGATAATTTGCTAGTAGCATAAAATAATTTAATGAGGGTTATGGGTTATTGTCCTATTTAAATGAAAAAATAAATAATTCATTACTTTAATAAATAATTAATGAAGGATAAAAAATTACATATCTATTCAAAATGACTTCAAATATTATTTTAAGAAGAGAATAAATTTACCAATAATTGAATATAAAATTTAATGAAACAACATTAAAATATTATTTTTCTATTAAATGAATTTTTAAACATCAGTGGTTATAATTACAACATTTAATAAATGTAAATAAATAAAAACTCATTATCTTTTCTAATAATGAGTAAATTTTATCTGATGGAATTTAAATAAAATAAAATTAACATCCTCAAAAAGCTTGGTTATCAATGAATCCAATTAATATCCTTGCTTGCTTCATGAATACAATGTATTGCTTGTTAACCCAATGATGAGGTGTTAGTTTTTCTCGGTGAACGAGTTTTCTCTAAATGATTACTCGTGATTTAGATTTCTATAAAAGCTCACTATGGAAAATTTTCTTCTTTCACTACCATATCGTTCTATGTAATACTCTTTTTCAGTAATAAAAGTTTGTGGCTATGCTACTTTTTTCAAAAAAAAAAGAAAGGTTGGTTATGATTGAATGAATAGTTATATATTTTGATGTAGGGGCTTACAAAAGTCATAACTTTTGACTCAAAAGTCTGTTTGGGCTAAAATTTAATGGGGAGATGTGTTATGAGGATTTGTTTGGATTTTTTACCCAACTCAGTTTGGTAGGTGCCTAATTTGACACTTTTTTGGGGCCAAATTATTTCAACCAAGCCCTCAAAATGAGCTTTTAGTATTTTTTTGAGTTTTTAGAAATATTTTTTTTAATAGTTTGAAACTCACATTTCCATTTTTAATTGTAAGTCGAAATTTAGTGTCACCATAGTGGTAAGAATATTTTTGGAAAAATTTGAGCTCAAAGAGAGAGACATGTGAAATTACAAAAAATGGAAAATTATGACAATTGTCAAAATTACCAAAAATGGTAATTTTTGGATTTTTGGATTTTTAGATATAATGATGTTTTTTCTTTCATTCTAGAGTAGAGAGGAATAATGTAATAGTGTGGTTTTGAAGAAAACTTTTATTTACTTGATTTCTTTTAGCAATAATGGAAAAATAATGTTAATACTTTGTTTGGTTGCATCATTTGGTATAAGAGTAGGAAGATGGATGGGAGAGGAAGAAGAAGAGGTCTTGCCAACATGCATAGAGATATACAAAACCTACAACTCCAAGTAGAAGATCTTGTGAACATCATGGAAAATCAAAGAATGAGGCAAACAGGAGATTATTTTGATGAAGATATAAACCAAGGAGGTGCAGATTAGTATGCAAAACATGAAGAGGAATCAATAAACCACATGACTTTTCAAGAGAGAATTCTCAAGGAATTAGAAGGAAAAAATGATGGGATCAATGTTGAACATATGTTTTCATTGATGTTAAAGGATCTCATTGATGTCAAAGGAGTGATGTTAGCAAATCGGTGAGAATTAAATGTAATTATTATCATTTTATGTGTAAGCATTTGAATTAAAGAAGTATTTTGATCAGTTGTAGAATCTTAATGTTATCATTACTAAGAAGAAGGATACTTGTAGTATGCTTTAAATATCATCTTGTAACTATTACAATCAATTTTGAAGCAATCTAGAAGTGTTTGTCATAATATTTTGTGGTTTGCTACTTTGCATTGTATTATACTTTCATTGTGTTTTGCTCCACATTTTACTTTTGATTGTTATGGCTTGTAGTTTGGACCTAAATTAATGTTACTCATGATGTACCAAACTCTAGGGTTTTAGAGGTTGAGCTTCAATAGATAGAAGTTAGAAGGAATATAGTGTGGTCTATGTTGGATGGTTGAATTTGAATAATGTTTGAGTGTTTGTGCTAGAGAACGAAAGTGTGCGCCAAATGGAGGTAGCATGTGAACATAAAATAGGACCAATTTAAGATCATTAAAAGAAGTGCATAACATCATCTATTACCTGTGACAACAAAATTGATTTAGGACCGAGCCGACTACATGTTTCATATCAATTTGAATTAAGGTCTACCCTTAGCCAACATGGCTAATTTTCGATGATGTTAAGAAGCTTTTGGTCAAAATAAGATATTGTTAATATGTTGGAATGCATATATTTATGTCTAGGATTCATTCAATGAATAAGTGTGTGTGTGGGAATTCTATGTAAGTAGGGCTTCAGTGAAAATATTAGTGTGATTTAATGTTAGTTGTATTCCAATCATGATGTGCTATTATCAAAAGATCATATGTTGTGTGGGAGAGTGTTTGAAGATTGATTAGATCAAGTACAAGCTATGTTAATTGATTTAATCTAACACCATCCATTTTTAATTAAATAAATCAAAATCCTTATTTAATTAGCTTCTTATCATATTCCTCTTTTTATTTGATTTAAATAAATCCATAAATCTAAGTCAAATAAGTCACATCATCTAATCTCCTATTAAATTAATTAACCCTTGATTAATTTAACCTCATCTCATGTCACATCCTCTAGATAATGCAAGTTGCACATGAAAATAGATTTAATTCATTTATTAAATCTCTATTTTCCTCACAAGGCATCTTTTGGAATATTCTCTCAATTTGAATTCAAAAATTCCAAGTCAACATGCATCCAACAAGGCAATAAACTTCATCTTACATGTCCTTTGCCTTGAGCCAAGTGGCATTTATTGCATTTTCCCTTCCCTCTTACATGTCATTTCAACAAATTTGAATTTCAAATATTGGCATTTATTGGCACAAACCCCAAATCTTGCACACCATCATCCATTCATGGCTTGACAAGTGGCACCATATCATTGGATGAATGTTAGTCCCACATTGCTCAAATTTGGGCATTCATCCATCTTGAAATCCTATAAATGAAGAGCTCCTCTCCTCATTTCATCATCCACAATCCAAATAAAGTTACCATGCTCAAATCATTAGCCATTTTCATCCATCATCATTGAATTCTTACCTAGGTTCTTGTAGATTTTGGCTTGGAGTCTTCATTCTTCATCAACAAAAGTGGATCAATCTCTTCAACATTCGAAGCTTGCAATC
>VDFB02388675.1:227452-290922 GCA_007258455.2 Sequoia sempervirens | reverse complement strand
TTCTAGAGGTGGGAGCTTCTGCGGATAGAACATTATATAATATTCGCCGAACCCACATGAATATATGCCATCAACGCATTAACATCTATTGGTATAGTAGAAGAAGGAAAGAGGATCCTTTGCAAGGCTTCCTGAAACACACCTTGATAAACTGGAGCAGACCGAAGCAAGTCCCATAATGAGATCTTATCCGAAGTAACCAGAGGTTGCTCAACAAGATTGTAATCACTAGGTGCTTTAGCTGTAGGTTTAGGAGCTTGAGGAAGTCTTAGTTGTTTATTTATATTGTTCTCGTAAGTGTAGGCTACCGATCAATAGGAGGGATCCTTAGGAAGGTCAGGAGGTCCATTATTTAATAGGACACCATCGATAGCACAAACCCTTTTAGGAGTGAGATTAGCCAGAGTCTCATGAATGATCAGTTTCTTAGACCCTTGAGGGGCAATGGAAACATTCACCACATTTACGGACTCACCAAAACTAGTAGAATGATTACTTAAATACATATTCTCAACATCAATCCAAACAGGATCAAACATGGAATAATTACTTAAAGAGAAATTCTCAACATCGATCCAAGGCGAATCGGATGTGGAAGGGGGTTCGTCGTTCGGTAATGCATCATCTCTAAAAGAGGGTACATCAAAACAAAGATGAGATTCATCATTCATAAATGCATCATCTTTAGAAGAGTGCATTGGAAGGAGAGGGAGCTTCGTCATTCATAAATGCACCATCTCTAGGGGAGTGTGCATTAAGAAATGTACCAATGATCTCATCTACTTGCACCAAGACATCCTCTGAAGTAAGAGGAGTTTCATGAGAAGGATCAAAGATACCGAGTGACATGGGCAGAGCCAAGTCACCATCACATGCATTGAATAGAATATCATTAATATTTTGGATAACATTAGATACAAAACTAACAAAAGAAGCTATTAAATCCATTTACAACTTTTTTGAAGAATAAGATTCTTCATGTCAGGTTCACCAAAATGTGATATAAGGGAATTCATTACTCATGAGTTCTCTTCGTTTAGAGAACCTCATGGGGTAAACTAACCTATATTACCTCAATGGAACAATAACGAGAGTTTTAGAATCTGAAAGAGCAGGTCGCAGAGATTTTCTGGACAAACTATCGAGCTCTTAGCCAAAGGACATCAACATAGAATACAGATGGAAACACGGTGCGCTAGCGTCCCAGAGGCACGCTAGCATCTTGTACGGACCATAGAGTGATTTTGTCACAAAAAAATCTTAAATTACTACTAGCAAACAGATTACTAAGAATTGTTAAAGTGTAGGAAAATGATAGAATGTGATAAAGTGATAGAAATGAAATAAAGTAAGGTAGAGAAGATAAAGAGGAGAAAGAAAATGCTTACAATCGTGTGAGTGATGAAGCTTTTAGCTCGTGAGTCTCTTCAATACCTACACACTAGAGGGAGAGAGAAATGGTTGGGGCTATATAGGGGCTTGCCTTAGTCAAACCCCGTTTTGGTGTTCCCACCTCTATGGATAGCCAGATAGAAAAGTAGAAATGAAGCAAAGAGCACTAAAGCACTACAAAACAGTGTTAAGCTACTCAACCAAGTAATAGAGGAGAGGAGTGAAAGCTTACCACCTCCACCAAGAGCATTTAAGGCTAATGGGGGAGAAAATGAGAGGAACTCAAGCCTCTGCTGCAATGGTGTTTTGTTCCACACTTGCTCTACTGACGTGGTGGAGTGTTGTGTTGCTGCTATGAAGTGTAAAGTGTTTGCTAGAATGCTTGGAAGAGGATGTGAAGCTTCTGGATGAAATCCAGAAGTGGTGAAGAGATCTTCAAACCTCTAAATGCAAGTTCAAGGGCTGAATATGAAGGAATGAGGAAGAAAATGGCCATATTCGGGATGGTCAGCCGAGGAGGGCGGTACAAATTGACCCCCAATGGGAAGAGTAATGCCTCTGTAGGCTCTAGATGTGGGAATCTGCCAGGGACGTAAGTGCATCGCATGGACGTCTATGCATTGCGTGGGTGTCCTTGACATAAATTCCCCCACCGACACTCAAAACAAGCACCAAGTGTGATGCAAGCAGTGGGCTTAGGTGGAATTAAGCCTCCGAAGTTGGTTTTCTAAAGTGGATAAGGGAAAAAAAGGGATTTTCATATGGGGTGCAAATTCATTCTTCTACAATACCAATATCAACACCATGTTTACATCTCACTTTCAATAAGGCAATGAAAATCCTTCTCAAGCAAACATCAACCCAAACTCAATATTTGCATCCAACTTCCAAAACCAGAACATGTTATCACACAATTACCTCAACATGCTTAACACCAACACCAACCTTCTTGTGCAAAGTCAATCAAATATACCACCATCACCTATGGAAAAATCGATGCAACAAATGCAAGCAATGCAACAAAAAATGGAAAATATGCAAGTGGGAACAACAAAGAAAACATACTCAATGGAGGAACTATGCCCTTATCCATTTGATAGAAGCATATACATGCCACACTTTCCTCCACACTTTAATGTGCCAAACTTCAACAAATACAAGGGAAAGGGAGATCTAGTAAAACAAGTGCAAGAGTTTAACACTACTTGTATGGACATCACTTTTGAGCCTACATACTTAATGCTATTATTTCCATGTAGACTTTCAGGGCAGGCTCTAGAGTGGTTTAAACACATTCCTCCTAGGATAAGAACATGGAATGAATCAGCTGAAATTTTCATCACACTTTTCCTATAACATTAAAATTGATATGACCCTTGCAAAACTATGCACAACTAGACAAAAGGAAGGGGGTCACTACATCATTCTTTCAAATATGGTGAACTATGTCTAGTAAATGTCCTTTCCACATACCAAAAAAGTAATTGATCCCCATCTTTGTAGAAAACCTCAACATGAAATTGATGATTCAAATTCAAGTCAATTGTTGCAACACATTTGAGGATGTCATTGAAAATGGAGTCTCCATTGAGAAAGGTATTGTTGCAAAAATATTGGTCAAGATCTTCAAAGAATACCAAAACAATCCCAATGACAAAGGAAAATTTTGGTCTAGAAACAAAAATGTCACCAATGATGGGATAGTTGATGCTAAAATGGTTAGCAAGGTTCACCCCACCATTCACCTCAAATTTCCTTCCACACAAAACAATCCTACACCAAGCCAAGGTCAAACTACAAATTCTGTCCAAAGAAACCAACAACATAGAGGTCCTGCAAGAGCAAACATGCCTAAATGAACATATACACCCTTAGGAGAGCCCATTGAATCATACTTGAAGAAACTATCGCAATCAAATGTCATTAAACTACTGGAGTTTAAGCCTTATGAACCAACAATATTGAAACCAAATTGGTGGAATGACAATAACTTTTATGAGTACCATCACACCAATAGACATAAAAAATTGTCACATTGGACACTTAAGAACCTTATCCAAGACCTCATTAAACAAGGTGACATATCAGTAGAGAATTTAGAAGGAAATACAAATGATGACCATACTATTTTAAAGAATCCCCTACAAGACCATGGGAAAGGAAAAGCCTCCAGTTCAAGGAACAATGCAAACACCAATGCCAATTACACTAATGTCTCATACGATTATATAGTTAATAACATTCAAGCTTTTGATGACAACATCTCTACCATTACCATCAAGAAAAGTCTAGAATGTGTTGTCACCACTCGTAGAGCTAAAGTGAGCTTTCAAGGGTCCGCTTAAAATCCACAACCAAAGAGTCAATATAACCTTTTACACCATCTAGGAAAGACTCCCACACAAATATCCATTCTTGAGTTATTTCACATATCCCCTAAGCATAAAGCCATTTTGGACAAAGCTTTGCAAGAGACATTTGTTCCCACCAACCTAAAGATTAACCAATTCTAGGCCATGGTAGGATAATTATTTACAACCCATCATGTCAAATTTTTTGAGCAAGATCTTCTTGCACAATGACCAAATCATAATGAGCCATTACAGCTTGAGGTATACATTAATAAACACAAAATTAGATGAGTCTTGGTAGATTGTGGAGTGGGTCTGAATATATGCACCTTAAAATTGGTCATAAGATTGGGATTCTTTGAAGCTTGCATATATATGTATAATAAAATCATCATCAAAGCTTATGATGACGTTGAGCATTCATCCAAATGTATAATCACACTTCTCGTGATGGTTGGGCCTATCATTCGAAACACATTCGAAACACAATATTCCAAGTCTTGGATCTATGTTTTCCATACAACCTTCTCCTTGTTTCCCATGGATTCATGCCATGAGGTACATTCCTTCCACATGCCATCAATACCTTAAGTTTCCATATAATGGCACAAAAATTACTATATGAAGTGATCTTGACCCTTTCCAATATTGTAGCAATTTGCAAGGGACCATTGAATGTCAATTTCCTATCAATTGAGAAGCTTATTCCTCTGCCTCATTACAATGATCCCACTTCACTCATGAAATCATCCATCCCATTCACCATGCCTTCCAAACCTAAGGTCCAGATATATGACATAAGATGTGGTGAATACAACATGGAGATCTTATTTTGTATTGGGAATTTTCCCACCTCACCAAAGTCTTATGGGAAGTCAAACATCCTATCAAGAAGGAACCTAATATTATCATTTGTAATCCTCCTACCATGTTCACTAAGTGGGGTGAACTAAGAAAAGAGACTATAGGTGAGGATATTTCTACATGGATCTATAAGGATGAAGAAACCAAGTCCACACAAATACCAATAGAGCAATACTCAAAATGATTCAAGATCATGAAATAATAGGGTTACATAATGATGGACATAGTGGTCTTGGTTTGAAAAAACTTGAAATGATAAAACCCTTGTTACCCCTGAAGTTTCCTAAGAAGACAAGGTTAGGGTATGTACCACCAAAAGTGAGTCCTCCTTGTACTAAGTTATCTTTGGGTGAAAATATTAGCGCTTATAATGAAATTAAGACATCTAAGGGAAATCATACTAAAATAGATTCTAATGAGTGGGAATGGGATTCCTACACCTCTAGTGGTTATGACCTATCTGAAATTTTTTTGAGAGATTGACTTATCCTCATCCCAAACCAAACCTATGAGTGACCATGTGCTTGGATCAAATCCTTTTGGGATCCTGATGATACCTCTATCTTTACCATATCCATTTGTTCCTTGAGCTATAACATTACCAATTTGACTTAACCCTCATACACCCACAAATAATAGATTGGGATCAACAAGGATCTCTGAGATTAGACATATTCAAGAAATACAAAGTAATAGCTAAGTTTATTGGCCTTCGAGAAGAAATACAAAGGAGGGACCATAAGGTTGGATTTATCATATATCTTAATGGTGCAACATTCTTTTGGGAGTCTACTCCACCCTCCAGTCACAAAAGTGAGAAAAATAAAAAGAATAGGCTTCTAGGTGAAAACTGAAAGGCACCTATAGGCCAAGAAAAAAGTGAAAATAAAGGATGTACTTGAGGTTGAAAACCTCCCTGAGGTGCCTAAGGATGGAGGGTTAACGTGCTCCCCATAAGCCAAGAGATATTGCCAATTATTGTAGAAAATTAGAAGTCAATCTGAGTACAAATGATAATCCTAGAATTATTCACTTTGCAGCATCCTTGACAGTTGCAGAAAAGCCAAAATTCGCCACTCTCATTTTAGAGAGACAAATCAATTTCACATGGTCATACAATGATATGCCTGGATTAGATCTTGAGTTAGACCTACATCATTTTCCATTGTTCCCAAATGCAAAACCAATCAAAGAAAAGTTGAGGAAAATGCACCCACATATCGCATTATTATAAAAATAGAATTGAAGAAATTTCTTGATGTTGGTTTCATCCGTTCAATAGACTATACAAAATGGATATCAAATCTTGTCCTGTAGTGAAGTAAATTGGTGGAATCATAATTTGCACATATTTCAAAGACTTAGACAAAGCTCATCCTAAAGATGACTTCTCGTTACACAACATTGACATCATATTAGACTTGAGAGTGAGATATGAAATGTTATCACTCATGTATAGTTTTTCAAGATATAATCAAATCAAAATTACCCTTGAGGATCAACATAAAACAACATTCACTTGTGCTTGGGGTACTTATTTTTGGAATGTTCGTCATGCCATTTGGTCTTAAGAATGTTGAGGCATATTGGGGTAGCTCTCAAGCCTAATTTTCCAATTATTCTTTGACACAATGCTTGAAACTACACTCTATCAAAGAGGCAGAAAAATTTAGACACTGAAAAATGTCTTGAGCCTGACAGTAACATTTTCATACTAATTTCCAACTTTCCTGCATAATTAAATAATTTAAATAACTTAATTCCTTCATAATTATTTCTTCTATTAATTAAATAGTTTTCAATTATTTAATTAATTCACTCTATCTTTATTCCTCTCTTCATTAATTTAAATAAATATTAATTTATTTTAATTATGTCACTAGTTATCTTTTTCCCTTTATAATTAAATAAATTCTTATTTATTTAATTATTCATTTTCATTTTTCCCTCTCTTTCTACTATAATTAAATAATTATTTTAATTATTTAATTATTCATTATCTTTTTCCCTTTATAATTAAATGAATCCTATTTATTTAATTTTTTTATTATTTTCTTCTCCCTTATAATTAAATACTTTTTTATTATTTAATTATTTATCATTTTCATTCATCCTCCATTAATTATTTTTAATTATTTAATATTTAGCATCCCACCTCTTCTTCTATAATTAAATAATAATTTTTATTATTTAATTTTTCACTCACCATTCCCTAAATTAAAAAATTATTGTAAATATTTAATTTATTCTTATCTAATCCCTATCTCTCATTCCAATTTCTTGGATCGCGGTCTCTTCTTCCTATCCTTATCTCTTTTCATCTCAATTAATCTCATCTACTGATCATGATACCTCATCACTCAATCCTCACCCTTCATTTGAATTGGGATTTCTATAAAAGCAACCTATCATTCTCATTTCAAGTTTAATCACAATCTTCAATATTTTGCTTCTCATATCATTCATCTTGAGGAACCACAATCTTTGAATTTTTTCTATCTTGAGATCTAGCTATGTTGCATCAATATCAAGCTTATCATACATCTCGCATACTACATATTTGAGAAAAAACAAAGGAAAAATGGAGAAGAGCAATGTAGGTGATTCAATTTTGGCATAGAGATTCAATATTATTTCTTCATTATTGTGATTTCTATGTTCATTTGTACTTCATTGTTGGATTAGCATCTTCATAGCTTGAATTAGATAGCTTTGTGGTTTCTATTATTGAATCATGCTTATTTCCCCGAATTCTAACCTCAATCTATAAGAGTTTTTTCAATGATATCACTAAAGGACATCTTCTACTTGAGCATATATGTAATGACAACCATTTCAATAGTCTTCTAATCTTTCGGAGATGCTTTCGGATAAAGTTTTATGGTTTCATTCAGTAAACCATAACTAAAAGAATTCTATTTAAGATAGCTCTAAAATCAAGGGGCTCATGTGAAATCAAAGGAGATTGCTAAGTTTTATCCTCATCTATCTTCTTCCCATTCTTCTTCAGCTTGGAGGTAATTTTATATTCAACTTCTTCATCCTCTTCTGATTCTTCCTCATCTATCTTCTTCCTCTTTTCTTTCTTCTTGGGCCTTATATGCACCTCTTTAGTGGCCTTATTTTGTGGTGGAGCTTCTGATGCAACTCTTTTCCTTGTACTAGTTAACTATGTAGATGTGGAGGGCTATGGAGAAGTTTCAACAATAGAAGTGGATCTACTAGACCTTCTTGGTTCTTTGTTGGCTTCCAAAAGATTTTTTTTTCCTTTCAACTCTCCATAGGGGTGTAAAATGTAGACTTTGGAGTAAGACCGCATTTCTTGTGAGGCTCATCTTTACGGTTTTTCACATGATCTTCTACCTTCTTCTTGATCATTTTTTCCATTATCTCTTCATATGTGCCAAATTTCTTAGCAGTTGTATATTTTTTAGTAGAATATGCACATAACCTTGAATATATTTAGGTTCAACCTTGCAAGGTAATGCAAGAATCCATGAGGTTCTAGATTCTACAACTTCCATATAATAGTAATCCTTGTCCACCATGAATGTTACCTCTTTCTTATACTTCTAGACCAAATCAAATGGAATTCTTTCTCTGTCTCTTGCATCTCTACTTGCAGATTCTTAAAGAATCTCGAATAGAAGCTAGTCTATGCTTGCTTATTCTAAAAACCTCGCATATGATTTTTGATATGAGTAGCCACTGGAAAGGACGTATCCCATATTTTACCGCATAGTTCCCCATGAGATAAAATATATAATAATTAAGACATAGGATGTACGCTAGGAAAAACATCATGAGGTGAAAACCAAGCCTCCAAAAGAATACACACTCAATATATTATCTTATGAAAAAATATTACAATACACTTTTAGAGTCTCCATGAATATCTTCAAAACATAAAGCTCCTTACTTGCACTCCATGTGAACAAGAAAATGAGAATCATGTAACTACACATATTAATCCATATTTCCTCTCCTATCATATGCAATGTTTAAGAGAGGCTCAATCAAATTTAGTCAACAATTTTATGATAGCCAATATCAACAACTACTCATGTGCTTTATTTTATACAAATAAGCTTCCATAAAACCACCAAGTGGTATTATAAAATCCTTTTGACTAATTCAATTATCTTTCAAAACCATGTACCCTCATTTACTTTTTGATACTAAATTTTTTTGATATTAAATATTTTCTCAATGTACAACCCACATCAAAATATTTTTCTCAATGTTACATAAACCATATAAAATGGCCCCAAGAATGTCTAACCCACTTGATGCATGCATCCCTATATCTTGTAGGTGCTCAAAATATAATATTAATTTTATATTATAACATGATGCAAGGAAAACAACACACCTTTTTCCAACAAAAATACCCATAAAGTTACCTCCTATACACTTGGAGCACACTATATAACATCTACAACAACTTGAAAATGAATTATAGGAACTCATTTCATGTTTGTAGGAATGTATTGCATGCATGTAGAGCCCTCTAGTAGCCCTCTAAGAGATTATGCTTATCAAAACCTTCTAGGAAATGACAACCAAACTAAAGAAAAATAAAAGAAATTCCTACTACTATCTTTGGTGTCAGAGGATTACTTGTAGATAGAGATGCTCCTACATTAGAAGGTTTTATAGCAAGATTCAAATTATAATAACATTTTTTAATTTTCACCAAGGTTATAAATGTAGTATTTATAAATTATGTGGCTTAATAAAAAATAATTTGGTAGTTGTATACTTTATAGGAGCTCTTGGAAAGATTACAATTGGGAGAGGTTAAATTCTTCCCCTTGCAATTTGATATTTGATCTCAAGAGGACCTAGAAACCTCAACTTGATCATAGAATTATTCATTTTCTTTTGTTGTTAGTTTTTCGTTGATTTCCACTAAAAGAGAGACTCACCAACATTAGATTTCTTACCTTACATTCCAATCATTTCACAAACCTAAACTTAAAAAAAGGACTTTTAACCTAATGCAAAAGATGTTTGAAAATTAATTCATTATCTTTAACCAATTTTTCACCTAGATTTATTTATCTAAAGGATTTCTCTAATAAGAGATACGACCTAGTCACATACATATATTGCTAAAAATTATCATTTTATGTTGAATATGTTGATTATTATTTTTCCTTTTTTGAGAAGATTAGTGCTACTTTTTCTCTTTACATTCAAATTCAAGCCTAGGTTTAGGATATCAGTTAGTTCAATTCTAACACTTACAATATCTCCTCAATCACAAAGTGTATATTGCACTATGAGAAGAATCTGTTTGAATTGAATCTTCAAGCCATCATACTTCTTATGTCTTGCTAGCAATGTTTCTATCATATTTGGAGTTGCCAATTGCCATCATCTAGATAATGGAGAGGTCGGTTTGTGTTTCTATTAGTATGTAAACCAAGAATGATACCACTATTATTACTCCTATACCAAGGTGGGATATGTTAGTTCCTTTATTTTTACACAGATCACAAGATGAATGGAGAGCCCCAAGTCCTCATGCTAAATAAGTTCTTACTTTATATTTTGATTAATATTTTAAAAATCTTTATTAGTACTTGTCATTAGGCAATACTATTTAAATCAATATTCTTTAACTGAATATTATTAATTATCATTGAGAACTAAATTAGAAGTCATTATTTTTCTATTCTAGAAACATTTCTCTTTTCTAAAGTAGAGATTTAAATTTTATAATTAAACATATTTTCAAGATGAATTATTGTCAATCTTATTGACTAAATATTTCACCCCTTATGGGCATTAAACAAAAATTGTCAAAAACATATAAGATAATCTTAAATTTAGTATTACAACTAAAATATATATTTTAAATTGATATTGAAAACAAAATCAAGATAATATTATTAAAAATAATCTAATTTCTTAAAATGTATATTTAATCCTTTTGAAAACATTCTAATTTAATATGTATTTCTATAAATATTATAAAATAATATATTATTATTAATATTTTTTATAATTTACTAATAATTTGAATTTAAAGAGTGATATATTAAGTTATAAATTTGATGTTAATTTAATATATTAATATAATATATTAAAATATATTAAATTTATTAAAAATTAAAATATAATATTATAATATGATAGGTTATAATATATTATTAAATAATATATTAAAAATCATCTAATCTAAATACTATACTATTTAGATGTTATTTTAAGGAAATATAACATAATATTTTAATTTATAATATTAATATATAACATTTTATAATATTTATTATAAAAATATAGTATCAATTTTAAAAAGTATATCATCATATATTTATTTAACTAATAATTACTATAAATATATTATTATTTCTACTATAATATATTAATTTATAATATTAGTTTACAAATATATAGTATTATCTTAATACTAATAATATACAAATAATCTACTCTTCAAAAAATATCAATTTAATAATTATATATTTATTTTAATTATTAATTAAATAAGTACATACATTTTTATATACCAATTCATCTTCCATTAAACAACAAATAATATTATAATACTACAAAAACAAATACATACTAATAGTGACACTTGTTTAAATAAGCCTTATATATGAAAGACCACTATTTTATTAAAAACCTCCTATATTAGACTTCTTAATATTTAATGGTTAATATAATATATTAAAAAAGTTTCCAATTAAAAATATATATTAAACAATATATTAAAAATCATCTAATCTAAATACTATACTATTTAGATATTATTGTAAGGAAATATAACATGATATTTTATTTTATATAATATTAATATATATGATTTTATAATATTTATTATAAAAATATAATATCAATTTTAAAATGTATATTATTATGTACTTCTTTAATTAATAATTCATATCAATATATTATTGCTAATACTAAAATATACCATTTTATAGTATTAGTTCACAAACATATAATATTATCTTAATACTAATAATATATAAATAATATACTCTTCAAAAAATATCAATTTAATAGTAATTTATTTAATAAGTATATAAATTGTTATATACTAACTCATCTATTTTTTTTTATACCCTCCCCAGGACCAAGTTCCCTGCAAGAAGTCCCACCTCTTAAATCCAGGAGAGAGTCAAACTTGAGACCAAGCCAACTCTACTACTTGTTCGAGCTTATACTAACTCATCTATCAATTAAACAACAAATAACATTTCCATACTATAAAAATAAATACTGACACTTGATTAAATAAGCCTTATCAAAGACCACCATTTTATTAGAAACCTCTTATATTAGGCTTCTTAATATTTAATGGTTAATATAATATATTAAAAAGATTTCCAACTAAAAACCAAATAAACTGAATGTACACAAATGAAACATCACAGAAGATTCCTAGTGTCTTATAAGAAAAGAAGAGCATCATAATAGCGTTAAAATACTTCCAAAATAGAACAACTTCTCCATCAAGATGCTTTGGAACTGTGATATACTCTTACCCAATTTATTTCTTTTGTATTACACTTAATCTTTCTCATTAACCCAAGGTATAAAGTGGGTAAAATCATAACAATATGATGTTAAAAAGATTTTTTTATTAATCTAATATCTTAAATAAATTGAAATAAAGAAGAATATAAAAAATAAGAAATAGCAATCAGATTGTAAAAATCAAAAAATTATGTTTGATATCTTATCCTAATTAAAAGTCTCAATATTGATTTAGTGAGTTTTTAAAGAATGAAAACATTTCTCTTAAACCTAAAGTATCAAACATATTTTTTTCTTTTTAACAAATACTTTTTTAAAGTATGAAAATTGTTAACATTAATGTAATATATCAGATATAACTTTTCTCTTTATTACAACCTAATCACTTTTTCTTATATTCTTATATATTCTACTTTATTTCAATATTTAATATTACTTTTCCTTTTTACAACATGATTATCACTTCTTATATTCTTCTATATTCTACTTTATTCTAATATTATTGTTAAAAATATGATTCTTTACCTCCATAAAAAGAAATGAATATCTTACATAATAAAGTTTTAAATTAACTTGATATATTAATATTAATTTTTATGTTTTTTTTTAATTTACGTAAAGAATCAACATTGAAATTTTTCCTCCTTTTTAGATGTATGTCTGATGAAACATACCAATTAACCAGCATTATCATTTCTTATATTCTTTTATATTCTACTTTATTAACCGATAGGCTATTTATTGTGGGAACAACCCACTGGAATTGTCTCACACCTGAGAAAAAATCCCTATCAAATCTTGTCGGTCGCTTGAAAAAAACCGGTCGGTTAAAAATAGTGGATGGAAAATTGTGACTAAAAAAAATTAGGGGCCATAAAATAAAGGAGCTAGAGATTAGTGGTGATAAGATAAGGGGTTTCTTATCTTATTGCAGTTTCTGTATCTATATAGGAAGACTAAATAAGGGTGGGGTCCCATGAGGGGGCTCCAGGTTCTACTTTTAAGGAACATGAGGTCTCATGGATTCATAAAAAAATGCTACGGGATTAAATGCAGTCTTGAAAAATAGCAGATGTTATGTTTTAGGGCTGCAAACTTGAGGGGTGGAAATGGGGTGGGGTTGGAGCTTGCCCCTATAGTTTAGCAATTGTTTCTGCCATTTGTCAGCACTCAACTCAAGTTTCAGATTCCCACTAGCTTCCTTAAATTATGGTGGTTAATTTTAAGCTGGGCTGCACTTCATGGGATCACAAACTTCCTAAAAATTTGGAGCTTAAACATTTTAAGTTGTACAGTGCTTGTAAGTTCATGGGACCGCTAGCTTAAAAAAATTCCTAAAAATTCTCACCAGCACCTACTAAGATTTTTGAGCAAGCGCCCCCCCATGGGACCACACCCTAATTCTCGCCGATCTGCACATAAAATCGAATGGAAGACTGAATAGCTCTCGCTGATCTACACATAACATCAAACTTCAACAACTTTTAGATCTACTTTTGTTTACTATGAAGCAACAACTAAAAGGAGATAGGTTTCGGTGGGTTCGTCTTATTTGAAAAAAAATCTAGCGTGGTAGAGTTTCGTAATTTTTTTTGCAAACTTCGCCCATCTTTTGTCATTGGCATTGTTGACATCACAACATAATTTGTGTAGAATCATGTTAAATGGATTTTGTGTTAAATTTATTTTTTAATACTTATTATATTTTGATTATTTTAGGTACAACTATCTTCTTTTCTACGCCTTTCTTTGTAGGACTTGGGTTTACAATCGTATTAAAATCACATCCCCTGTTTCCTTCATCCCCCAAAAAGATGACTTCATGGAACATAGGAAGTTTTGATGGTATTTGATAAATGCATGGATTGTGGATGGCAGTGCGAGGAGCGCTGAATAATTTTGCAGCCCAATTTTGAAACTATTGATTGTGAGTCTGGTAGCGAAGGTGAAAATGAAGACAAAATTCCATCTGTCTCAGAGAACTATGAAGATACTATGACAGAGGAGAAGGAGAAAGAGGTCTTTTGCGAGTCTATGGTTTAAATATACCTTTGACGCAACATTGACGCAATGTAATGTCCCCTTCTAGTTAACATTAGCATATCAACTAGATTAGCCTATTCATGGTTCTCATAGGCTAATGGGGCATGGTGAGAGAGTTTTTGGCAGACATTTGGTGATTATTTGGCTCAATATTTAATTGGATTAAGGTTTTCCATTTGATATCATTATTATTTCTAATTTTGAAAACATTATGTCATAATTTGTTATTGAGATGCACTTTATTGATTTATTATATTTTACATATATTATAAAGTGAAAATAATTAAAAATGTTGGAAAGCTTCTAGAAAGTTGAATATAATATGATTTTATTTGGGCCAACCTCTAGAGGAAAGAAATAAAAAGCCATTGAGGTTTCATTCTCTCGAGATTTGATGTTGCTAATTGGTTATTTATTTCTTAAGCATTTGTGGAGCCAAGTGGTCTACAGATAATCAATTTATCTTTGGGAACAAAAAATCCCATTGATTGCGTAACTAACAGAGTGAAATATCTCTTGAAAGGTTGCAAATTAGAGGTGATATTTCAATCACTTCATTGGGAAATTTTTTTTGCCAAGGACCAATTTTGAAGATTACACTTGTAGGGACAATTTGCATTAAAGAGTAGTGTTCTTCACATCGATCTTTTGAAAGGAGAAGGCTGTTGTTGTTTGGCGAATTTCTGAAGATAAATTTGAAGCAAACAGGGACGCCATTGGAAGCACATTTCAATTCATTAGAGCTCATACGCACATCGATTTCTCTTGGAGATGGGAGCGCTTCATTCCTAGGGCATTGCTGATGGTGTTTGGAGTTCTTGGAGGCTTGGAAGCATTGTGGATTATTTTATTTCTCCATTCCAATCAGAACAGGGGTGACTACTCAAAAAATTATTATTGGCTGCATAAGGTCTCCATCTACCAAAATATTGAGATCTTCTTCATTAGACATTCAAAGTGACTTCAAGAAATAAGTTCCTTTGTTTAATTCATGCATATTATATGTCATCAAGTTGCATTTTAGGAGTTACTGCTATAGGTGAAAGTTTATATCAGATTCAAGCTTTCAAGCATATGTATGTAAGCCAAGAGTCTTGGCGTTTCATCTCTTTGGCATTGTAAGAAGATTGCATTATCAATAATATATTGAAGTTGGGAGTTCTTTATTTGAGTCTAATTCATTTAAAATGTGTAAGAGGATGTATTCCAACTGTTTGACATAATGTCTATAGGCTATAGCTGCATATTTAGCATATGAAACCTCAGTTATTGCATTTGAAAATACAAAAAGAAATCTGCATTGCATCTAGGAACTTGTCTAATCATTATAGAAGTCATTTGCAAGTATTTCATGCATTGGATATCATTTGAAAAACATTTATATCATACTAAAACACTAAGAACAACATACCAAAACTTTGCAATCAAATTGTTTGATGAAATTACAAACTACAAATTGGGGCAAATTGAGATCAGTTTGAGCAAGGCTCATTACACGCAATATGCAAATGCATTGGAGATCGCTCCAGATCATCCTGTGGCAAATGAGATTTGTTCTACATGTTATGCCAATCGTGGAGTTTGTTATTATAGATTGGTATGTACTACAAAAAAATCCTTTTAGCGAAGATTTATTTGAATCATTACAGGATAAGATGAAGTAGAGATGTTTGAAACTCATTCTGTTGCTTTACAAATAATTTTAAGTTTCTTATTTCACTCAAAGATGTAAATTTTCTAATGACAGCATAGGTACTGGACAAGGAGCATGGCTTAAATATGACATATCCAGTTCTTAGTACCAATCAAAAAGAACCATCTAGATCAATAGCATTTCAGGGTATGTGTAGGATCATCATGCAAAAAATAGGCCATTAAGTGGCAAAAAATTCAGAAAAATCAGTGTTAGGCAACTTGACATAAATATTTGAATAAGTTATCTATATTATTTCAAAAATATGTAAGAATAGAATTTGTAGAAAATTGAATGTATTTAAAATACTAGGTTTATTTAAAACAATGTAATCTATTTTATGGAAAATTTGAAATTTCAATGCAATAGTAATTCTAAAATTTCAAAGAAAAATAAGTAGGTGTCCGTCTCGGACCAGCCTAAACTATAATAAAATGATAATATTTTTGTAAGATTTTATATATAAGAGCACTCATGTTTGATGTGATATTTTTGCAATTTTTCCAAGTAAATAATTAATTATGAATTTTTGATCCCCATCCCAACCCCAAACTTAATTTTATTTCTTTAATCCTATAGTATGTGAAGCATAGAATGATGCATGTTTTGACCAAAAATATGATACCATTTGAAAGTTATAGATGTTTTTCTAATCAACCTATTGATCAGACTTTAGCCTAATTCTAATAGAAAAAATGAATAATAATTATTTATTAAATTCAAATTAAATCATAATTTATATTTGGAAGCTGAGAATCTCTCTAAAACCCTTTTATTTTCATTAATTTTGGGTGAAAAAAAAAGTCGTCAGCCACATACCCTAAAAATACCCATAATATTACCACTTTTTGGCTCACCATGATCCTGTACATACCCTTCACTGGAATACCACAATTCCAAAATAAGCAAGTAATACCCAAATTGACTCAAAGGAAATTTGTAAACAGAGGTGGACTTGTAGAGTGGCATCCTTTCATTTAGGATTAACCCATGGTAAAAATATCCAAAGCATTAAATTGCGTGAAAGACTAGTACTTCTATGTATAACTTTGCATTTAACTTGATACCTTCTGCAGATGTATTTGAAGTGTGCTTAAATTCCCTTCTCTTTGTAATGCCATTCTCATAGAAGCACCCAGGAAAGTAGCATTTCCCAAGAATCTTACATTTTCAAGAAAAAATAGTAATATTTAAATTGAGTACAGTAATAATTTGGTAACAGAGCTGGGTCCTCAATGTTGCATTAATTCAACAAGCAATGGTAAGAATGTTCAAGTTTTAGATCTTGAATTCCTAGTATTTCTAGACATAACCTTGCACACAAATAAATGGCTTTAGTGAACATAATTATACTATGTTTCAATTCCCTACTCATCAATGCCCTTCCCAAACATACATCCAGAGAATAATAGAATTGCACTAGAATCTCACATGAGGAAAAATAACAATACTTAAATTGATTGCAATGATAATTTATAAGCATTTGAAGTTTCACTTAAAAGGGAGAACGATTCAAGTTGAACAACCAAGGTGATAATGTCCTAAGCATAAAATCACTTGTGAAATGGTGATGTCAAGAGCGATTGGATTCTAATGCATCCTAATGCCTTTTTTGGATGTACTGGCATTTCTTTTCTCTACAATGGAATTCGCATGATAGTATGCAGAAGAATAGCATTCTCCTAAATCCACGCAATATCAATTAACAACTAAAAATAGGTGATTAATAAAGTGCTAATTTATAAATAAAGATGGTAAGAATCTCCTCAAGCATATAATTCTATGCATAATTCTGCAATGTCGAGCCAAATCCCACACTACAATAACATGTCTATGGACATGTAGCTAGCTTTTGATGCAATGGTAATTGAGGTACATTTGAATGTGAATCATTTTTTGTAGGAGTTGATGGTGACCAACACCCCAAGATCACTAAGCACCAAAACCACTCCACAAGAGAGAATGGCAAGAAAGCTTGCTTCACAATGCAAGCTTGATTAATGGTTGAATAGCTATTGCTTGATATTCCTTGAATACAAATGTACAAGAGATACCTTGCTTATATGGGCAAGGTTGAGAGATAGGAATGAATATGATGTTGACAAATGTCATGATCCCATGACATGAGACAACCAACAACCTAATCACCTAGGAAATGATGCATCCTAGCTAGATAAGATAAGTTCTAGAAAAGCCAACTAAGACTTCTAGAAAGAATCTTTTACCTAAGTAAACTTAACCATATGAATAACATGTCCCCACTTACCTAGTGGAATGAATTAAAGGCACAAGACAATTAATATTCACACCAACACCCCTTAAGTGCAACTTAGGGAGAAGATTATTATAAACCGGTAAGTAAAGACTATGACTATGGTCCCCGGCTAATAGGCTATGTTAGGGTACCCATTTACAATGCAATGATGCACCCTCACAAGCGGAGAAAGGAGAAAACCCCTGGGACAAACTCCTCCAAAGTTATTATAAAAACAAAACAAAAGAAACAAGACAACACGATGTATGGAGGACTCAATGATACCCCCCAAGGACAACATGCATCATGTATATACAATAAATGACCCCCCCATAAGAAGGAAGTAGAGAGATAAGATATCCCCCCATGATGAAGAAGCTCCAATGCTGATGAAGAATGCCTGAAAAAAAAAAGATGACCCAATGTCTACAAGCAACACATCTTCCCTTAGGAAGAAACAAATGCATAAGCTGATGTAGAAGCCACTCCATGTCCAACTGAAAGGAGGAAGCATGAATGCTCATGTATGCCTCTGAAAATTGATGAAGATCCTCCAAGATTGAATGAGCCACAACATAATCATGGTCAAACTGAACCAAGAAACATGACAAAT
This sequence comes from Sequoia sempervirens, assembly GCA_007258455.2. NCBI lineage: Eukaryota > Viridiplantae > Streptophyta > Pinopsida > Cupressales > Cupressaceae > Sequoia > Sequoia sempervirens. Next base: position 272,218 of record VDFB02388675.1, on the reverse strand, counting down.
CAAGTGATGGAGGAGACTCATGAATGTCAATCTCCAAAGACAAAGAAGATGGGATAACAGATGTACTGAAACTATCATCAAAGAGGAGAGAAATCCCCTCAAGTGTGTCCTCCAAATCTGCAGTATGAGACTCCATGAACAAGTTAGAAATCCCTGTCAAATACTAATCCCACAAAGCAAGATCTGAAATACTATGATCATCCTGCTGAATAGAAGCATCAATGGCTGAAGGAGCAGGAGGTGGAGGAGTAGGAAGCTCAACATTGGTTTCTAGAATACCAAAGTGTAGATGACCAAACTTCTCCTCACTATCATGGTTCACACTCAATGAAGTGTGTGATGCAGTCAAAGGAACATTATCATCTTCTGAAGCAAAATGTGAAAAGGAATATACACGAGATGAATGATCAACCATCCCGATTGCAAAAATATCTCTAGTCTCCAAGTCCTTTATGTACACCTTATCTGGAGTAAACTCAACTGTTTTACCTTAACCCCCATGAGTAATTTGATAAATAGAAAGGAGATTAGTGGACAAGGAAGGAACACAAAGTACATCATTGGAAGCCCCTTCCATATCATTTAGAACCTTTCCCACTTACCTTCATATATATGTATTGTTACCCATCAATATATGAGGTGAATTACAAGGCTCAAAAAAGAAGAGAACATATCCATAGAAGATGCTATATGAGAGATGCCCCCGAATCAAGAAGCCATCTATGATGTAAGACTTCAGAGGCCAAGAGTACTTGTCCTTTCATCTTATGTAGCCCGTATAGATCTTATGTCCTGACCGGTGATGATGACATGTACGCTAATTGAGATGTTGAAGAAGAAGTACTAGACATTGATGAGGGCAGCTTAATGTTATTCTTTTGAAGAAGGTGTGTCAGTTCATCAATCTTCTTATTATAACATCTATGCTCATCATGTCCTAATCTTTTACAATATGCACATTTTGACTTCTTCTTTTTAGATGATTCCTCTTTAGAAGAGGATGTGGACTCAGGAGTGCTATGTGAAGGAGAATCTTTACCTTGCTCATTAGACTTGGGTGCCTTGTTCAGCTTCTTACCTATGCCACTTGAATCCTTTGTCTCTTTTGCAACAAGAGCATGAGATCTAGAAGACTTCAATGTGCCCATGTGTACCAACTTTGCTTGTTCCCTTGTGAGTTGAGCTGCAAATTCATCAAGAGAAGGCATTTTGTATGCATTTCCAAGAGCATCCATTGTAGCATAGAAAGTAGAAACAAACACTGAATAATCAGGACCAAGCTTAGCAAGAATAGAAAGTATCAACTATTCATCCTCTTTAGTGACCCCACAATTAGATAACTGCAATCTAAGAGAATTGAGCTTAGAGAAAAAGTCTTGGACATTGTCAAAATCTGAAGGATTAAGACCCATGAGTTCATTCTCCAACTTAAATTTCCTCATCTTATCTGGCTTACCAAAGAGACTCTCTAAAGTATTCCAAGCTTCATTAGGATGAGTGCAAGATGCAACATGATATCTAAGATCTAGAGAAATGGACAACTTCAAAGTACCAAGAGCTTCATCCCTTCTATCAAGCCATTTTCTTTTCTCTTTTGCTCCTGCAGGTTCTGGATCTTGACCAAATGTGATTCGTTGCAACTTTGATTTTAACAATAATAACTCCATTTGAGATTTCCACTCATGATAGTTATATGGAGTTAGAAGTAAACTTTTGTCAAATCCATGATACAATGAGATATTACAAGAGGAGAACAACAAATTTCCCTCACAATACAAGAAATCAACCCCTTTGTCCCAACAAGATTTGCACTTTTTTTTGCAAATTTACAACAAGGAATCCCAAACTATCAAATCAGCTACAAACTGAAAATATGAAAATCTGGAAACAAATTTGCAAAATGTGCATGATTAGATCTGAAGTGCTCTCAAATACCTTCCTGATGCCACAAATTTGGTGAAAATCGGAGATCGGAGCACAAAGATATGAACTCGGAAGCAAAAAATGATGATCGGGCTTCAACCTGGAAAAAAGAGGCACAAAACTGCAAAATCTCTACAAAATATCTACACCACTGAAAAATTCAGATCTCCACCTTTCCGTCAATATTTCATTTGAAAAATTTCGCCTCCGTATGCAAAAGTTGTGATAAAATGAAAAAAAGGCCTATAAATAGGCACTTGGGGACAAATCTGAAGGCTAATGAGGTGCAAAATTCGGGCACCTAGGGGCTAAAATTGGGACCTCCATATGACCATAGCTGCTGGCAAAGCAAAAAAATAAAATACCCCACCAATACAATACAGTTGGCCAATGGCTATACACTCCGACGGCTAAGGGTTTTAATAAACATTATTTCAAAACAAAACTTCTATAAATACTGATATAGAAGGAATTTAATATGTAAAGCAAACTTTATATATTTCAAACCCTGCCAATAATACACTCGTACCAGTGACCATGAGTGTATGCCAATTGGTGGATAAGACTTTGACCACTGGCGATGCCGACAAGAAGGGACAGCTCTGATAGACGGAACCAATGAATGCACCCGCCAATGGAAGTACCCGGCGCCGAGTCAAAGGAGTAAATGCTCTGCAGAATGGATAGACCGCCGACGAACTACCAATTGGTAGAAGAGGTACCCCAGATCTGAAGACAACGCATGCACAGAGCAATGACAGCGACTGATTGACAGGCAGGGACCGGAATGATAGCAAGGTACGCTGAGAATATAGATTTGACTGCCAACGGACAAGATCTGATGGATATCGGTGAGTGACGAGGGTGGTTAAACCAGACTGCTGGAATATTGAAGTCTGCATTCCCAAAAAAAACTGACGTACCATGCACTAACCACGGACGAGACCGGCGTACCAGGTGAGGACAGTGATTTGCAAACGGTACCGGGCATTCAATAATTCGACTACCCTAGAATAGGTACCACTGATTGATTACATACAAGAATCTGCCGATGTACAGCCTGTTGTATGCCGATCCTTGTGAACAGATCTGACCGGTTGAGTGATGTGTGACGTCGATCAATACAAAGGACCCGCCAAATGGAAGACCAGGTACACCAGATCAGGGTCGCGGATATTAAACCCTTCGTACTGAATGCCAGGATCTGCGGGTAATGCAGGAGGCAGAGAGTATATTCTCTGTGGAATATGCCAGTACCGACCAATTTTTTGTCCAGAAAATTGAAAAATATGTCGACCACAAAATATATAAAGCCCCAAATTTTTTTAATACAACTATAGCCCGATATTAAAATATTTTGCCCCAAAATATTAATGATAAATACGCAGAAAATATTTCACAAAATATTTTTTTGCGAAAAATGGAAAATTCTTACCGCTTGGGAGGTTGTTCCAGCAAAAAAAATTTGCCTCAAAAACAACTTTACCCAATATAGGCGAATTTACAGTCAAAATTTGTCTGCGGAACCTTTTGATCTTAACCATGAGGTTCTTGAAATCCCAATCTGCACCCAGCAAAAATCTTCAAGCCAAAATATCACCCTCGAATCTGGGAAGGAATCTGCAACACCTGGAGAGCTCTAATACCATGTAGGAGTTGATGGTGACTCCTCAACACCCCCAAGATCAGTTGCGACCAAAACCACTTCCACAAGAGAGAGAATGGCAAGAAAGCTTGCTTCACAATGCAAGATTGATTGATTGCTTGATTACAAATGTACATGAGATGCCTTGCTTATATGGGCAAGGTTGAGAGATAGGAATGAATATGATGTTGACAAATGTCATAATCTTATGACATGTGACAACCAACAACCTAATCACCTAGGAAATGATGCATCCTATCTAGATAAGATAAGTTCTAGAAATGCCAACTAAGACTTCTAGAAGGAATCTTTTACCTAAGTAAACTTAACGTGTGAATATGTCCCTAATTTACCTAGTGAATGAATAAGCTAGAGTACAAGACAATTTATTTCACCAACAATTCGCTCAACTCAAAGGCAAAGAAGTTTTCCAATCGGTGTATCCTTGTCACATTCATCAATGATGCGATTTCTTCAAGAGCATGAGCCTTTGCTTTGTAGGAGGGAGGAAATGATCTAAGCACCTTAGCCACAATTTCTTCCTCTTCCAAGATACCACCGGCACATCTAATTCCCATTACTAGTTCATTTACTCTCTGCATAAAAGAGGAAATATTTTAATCTTCACCCATTTTCAGATTTTCATATTTACCTTTCAAAATTTGTAGCTTAGCCATCTTCACATGCAAATCTCCTTCATACAAAGTTTTCAGCTTTGTCCACATCTCATGAGCTTTCTTTAGACCTAAGACATTTGTCATTTTTGAATCTGTCAGAGCACTCAACAAAGCTTCCATGGCCCGAACATTATTCTCAGCCTCTTTGATTTCATCAAGAGTGGAAGGAACACTTGTAGGAATAATATATTTGTTCTTTATAATTTTACAAAAGGTTCACCAATACACTTGAACAAGAACTAATAGAGAAACATCTGCGACAAAAAACACATAAACTTAGAGTCCAAATCTTGACATAACCTAAAAATACTTTCATAACACATTTGTTCACAACGATTAAATCTTCCGTGGATCTAAAACTTCGATTGGATGAACTAGATATATACTCGATGGAAACCCTTTAATCCCACAGAACTAATCTATCCTTGTCTCTACTTCCTAACTATCTAATTCATTGGAACAAAAGAACATATGGAACATATGACACAATTTGAAGTTGATTTTGTGTCTGGACATTCTTCCCTTTATATTTTTTTCATCTGACTCATATCCACAATATCTAGATGATTTAGTAGAATCCTCATCAAATTTAAAATTTGCACTCTCAACCATTTTTCTCAATTTTCTGTTGTAGCACTAGTAGGGCTTGCTTCTAGTGGAGTAGCCTAGAAAGATTCCTTCATCGCTTCTTGCATCAAACTTGCCTATATCATCATCTCTCTTGATGTGGCATTTGCTTCCAAAGATCTTGAAGTATTTAACAGTAGGCTTATAACTAAATAATAGTTCAAAATGAGTCTTACCAAAATGACCATTAACATTTACCTAGTTCAAATTATACACAACAATTCTTATAGCTTCACTCCAATAGATGTGAGGCACATTTCCTTCAATCATCATTGTTCTAGCAGCATCCAGTATTTTTTTGTTCTTCCTCTTTGCAACTCTATTATGTTGAGGGGTTCAGGGAGTAGATAATTGTCTTATCATTCCATGCTCTTCACAAAAGGAATTAAACTCTCTAGAGGTGAACACACCACCTCTGTCTGACCCTAAGCATTGGATTTTCTGCCATAGCTTTGAAATTTTTGAACTTTTCTAATGCTTCACATTTTTGTCTTAAGAAAGAAACCCATATCATTCTAGAGTAATCATCAATAATCAACATAAAGTACCTTTCACCATGGAGGACTTTTGACTCAGGAGGGACCACATAGATCAAGTATGCACAAGCTCTAGTAATCCATTTGAATGATGTTGTTTACTCCGAAAAGAAACTCTTGTATGTTTTCCCATTTGACACTCATTGCAAATTGTGCTAGTAGGCTTCACTAACTTAGGTAGATCTCTTACTGCTTGAGAAATATCTAAATTATCTTTTAAACTTACCTCATAGGCATTATCATTGATCTTCTTTGTAATTTTGCAAGGACCAATCTTCTTGTACTTCAATTTGTTGTAAGTTCTTGTAGGAAACCTTTCTTGTCTCAAATAGACCATCACTAAATCAGCTTCTTGGAATACATTAAGCCTTTTATCAAAATCTACTGCAACCTTATATCTATCATTACTCTTCTATAATTTATGGCTCACCTCTTTTTGTAGTTGTTGAAGATATTTTGCATATGCTTCCCCATTAGATCCTTAATGGGTAGTTGTACCAAATCCAAAACATCATTAGTATTCCTACCATAAACAATCTAAAGTGGTGATTTACTTGTGTATTTGTTCATAGAAATGTTATAGGAAAATTCAACTTGATATAATGCTAAGTCCCATTACATAGAATTTTCTCCAACAATGTATCTCAACAAGTTTCACAAACTATGATTCACAAGTTTTGTCTGTGAAGGGAAATTTGGTTCATCTTAGAATGAGCATCTCAGATCAGTAGGTTCCTTCGGTAACATTCATTTCTTTAGAAAGCCTCAAAAACATGTACTATGATGCCATAAAGTGGAATTTGACATAGTTCATTTCCCACCATTAATCCTTAGAGGAATATTGATGCAATTTAAGATCTTTCAAGATTAACCAATTTCAATAACATGCATTAAAAAAATTCTACAAACAAAATAATTAAACATGTAATATGGAACAAAAGACATGAACAAAAAGATTTACTTGGGGAAAACCCTTTTAAGTAAAAAACTAGGAGCACTCCAAAAGCATAGATCCATTATATTATTCAACAAAAAAATAAATAGTTACAATAGAATGCAGGCTTTAAGCCTTTATACAGAGATTTACATATTGTTCCATTTGGAGAAAATTTGACACCATAACCCCCTTGAATCTAATCTCCTCTCTCTCTCTTACACTATTCCAATATACTACCACATTACAAACAAACTTCTCAAGTGTTACCAAAACAATTGTAGCCTCAACCCCCAAATGGTCATAAACAAACTTAACCATCTTTACCTCATACCGTCATCGAAGTCCTATCAGAATATTGAAACGCCTCATTATTATGTCCTGTTGAAATATGCATCTCTTTCCGATAAGATTCCTTTGCAACCTTTCACAATTTCTGGCACCTTCCATAGGGATATCGAAGAGACTTTGTGATGACTCACTTTGATATAACGAAGTCTCGTTGATGAACCTTACAACTTTGAACGGGTGGTCTCTACTACTTACGTGTCACCCCTATCATCACCATACAACTAACATCACTAGTGTTCACTTTTATCAACACTCTGTGGGTTCCACTTTATCAACATGTTGAAGGGACTGCACATTAGCTCCCTTTGACATTGTAATTTCTCTCTAATGTTCCTTCTAATAGTCTATCAAAATGTCAAAGGGACAAGCCTCAAGGTCCCACTAATATCTTGTTGTCTCCTCAAAAATTCCTTTCCACCGTTCATCAAAATTTCAAAGGGACTGCTAAACAACTCCCTCTGACATTCACCTGTCCCTCCGATATCAACTTCTAATAGTCCATTGGAATGTTGAAGGGACTACAAAACAACTCCCTCTGACATTGTAATGTCTCACCGATGAAGCTGAATCCTGAACTTCTGAAACCTTATCGGTATGTCAAAGAGACTAGTAACTTCGTCTTGCTGACATTCACCTATCAGCCCGATAAACTTTTCGCCAATGCTTAAACTTTGAAACCTTTTACGCTAGTAAGTTTGAGACATATTTCTCAACATTCTCCCACTTGACGAAGAACTTACTAGCTCTTTCCAACACTTGAATTCATTGTACCACTCTAGACACTTGCAACAACATCAAAGATGTCTACCATCTTAGGTAGTAGTTCCATCCATCCTCAAGAGGAAAGGAATGAGCCATGTTGTATATGCACCAGCCTAAACAACACAAGTATCAGATCCAATTGATAGAAAAGGCTATAGAATATTTCCACCACTCCACTATGCTCACAAGCTATACAAAAGCATCAACAACATCAACTTCAAAGCCTGCAACCCGAACACAATCGTGAAGTCATCCTCCAAAAAACAAGATATAATATCATTTAGAACAAAAATCAGGAAACTAATTGCTCCCATCCAACTGATTAAACCACGTGACTGAAAATAACACCCAAAAAAAGTGCTAATCCATCCAATCACACATACCTTGAAGGTATCCACATCAACAAACTAATGCCACCTACATAGCCAACCCATCAACTACAAATACAGCTCCATGTGCCAACTAGTCAAAGAACAAACACATCCAAGAACTCCCACTGCATGGGTAATGTTGTAACTATAAAATATCCAAGGTATAAAAATTCTACCAATCAAAACACATAGAAAGTATAGCCATGTAGTACCAAGTACCATCCACAATTATCTGCAAATCTTGCAACCAACTGTTGCAAGAAACATATCTCTCAAAAATATTCCATAATCTGCCATGTTCTCCATATCTGACAAAAGAAAGAGATACAAGAACCTCCATTTCATTACCCAATTGCCAACACATGACCACAAACTAGTGATCACCATAGCTCCACATAGAAATCTCACATCTAAAGTCATATGAATCCGAACATACAGGAAGAAGAACCAGATTAAAGAGAAAACTCTACAAATCATAAACATGTAGCATTCCCTTCTACATACACATACAAATGCCTAATGTGTCAAGTAAGATCTTATTTAGAACCTCTAGAGAAAAATCCATAACAACATCCAAACCCGTTCAACCTCAAGAGATCAAACATAACATATGCATCATGTATCTCATGGATGTAAGCTTATCAAAAGAAGATCAAACTATTCCATTTCCCATCTTAGGAAATTATCCCATAGACCATCTCCTAACATTCCTCATCAATGAATGATATAAAAAAACTCAAATGTATAAGAAGATAACCATTCCAAACATCCCTCAAATGAATCCTCCAGAACTAAAACCATAGCTCAAGATCCATATCTATGAAAGATAAAGAATATAGAATCATGCTAAACCATCCTCAAATGAGTCTCCATAATCAATCACCATGAATCAACTCAATCCCATGAGAATCAAAGCACAACAAATAAACACATCTGAAAGATATAGTGGGAAAATACCTCGCAAATAATTAATCGTTGAGTAGAGCAAGAGTGGGAAATGAGAATGCTCCTCCAGGATAACCAAGAAATCATGACTCACTCCAAGAAAAATATCCCCATAGGTCTGTATTGAACCAATGTCCAACTAAGGTGTAGGCTCCTCAGACTTTTCTGAAATCTTATCAAGAGTAACCATATCAAAAACACTTCTCTTATCTCAAGAGAAATATAGCCTCACCTTATTCTCCTGTATCCATGAGCACCTACAAACAATCATCTCATGTTGAACTCCAAATGCATCATTGCACTATCATGAAGTTCTCAAGCATATGACTAGTGCACCCAAAACATAGAGAATCACCAAACCACTGTCAAAGCTCCAATCATCTGAACCAGGAACTTATCATGACATCATGATCTAGCCACCCCCCTTAGGAGATCACATGCTCAAAGTGAACACAACACAGTCTCAAGAGCAATGTATCACGCTAAAAATATAATCTAGAATCAAGATTATATCATGACATAAAATAAACAAACTCTAAACCAACATCACTTGTCAAGCACCACCAACACCTCAACCCAAAGACCACAATATTCTTCCATGGCTTTGAGATTCTCCAATTCAAATAGTGTCCATGAAATTGCAAAAGAACCCTTCTATAACAATATGATCTAAGAGCTCCTCCTAGTAACATCTACAACACTAAAGAAGATCATTCATCCACGGTCACTGCTAAATCTCCCACTTAACTGTGACACCTGAGCTCTCCAAGCATCATGACCAAGTCATTGCTAGAGCTCCCATTGAATTATGACAACCTAGGTCTCCAAGCATCATGACCAAGTCACTGCTAAAGCTCCCATTGAACCGTGACATTCGAGCAGTCCAAGCATCATGACCAAACATCTACTAATTTGAAAATCCTCCATGTCCACACATCAACATGTCCATCTAACAACAATACCAAGTGGCACCAAGATCTCCAAACCAAGCAAAAAATACCATCACTATCAAAAGATTACAACATCTTGTGTATCCAAGCTATTCATGACATCGTGATACATGCTGGGTCTCAAAAATGTAGGTTACAAATCCTAAGAGGATGCTAGGCTGTATGATTAGACTTGCAACATTCTTGAACAAATGAATGGAGTTAACCTATATGGTTGATGACTCTCTGCACTTTAGGGTTTGCTGAACCTAGGTGGGTGGACCTTTATAATGGAGCAAATTAGAGGAATGTATGATTTGGTTGAATTGATGGATCTATCCATAGTGGAAAATAGTGTTGGATAGATGAAAGCTTGTTAACTACTCCTACTCCTAGTACTAAATTTGAAATGTGAATGTTTGAATAAGATTTTATGGAATTATAAAATGGAATTGGTATGACCAGTGCATACTTCTATTGGGCTAATGGAGTCAAGAGGTGAATGATATGTGACTAGTATTGGTTACAGTTCTAATTATTTGGCACTTAGGTTTGTTTATACCTTGTATAAACGTGCAAGAATGTGACTGAAAGAATATTCTTATCGACCCAATCAATTCTATTAGGTTACTATGATTTACTAAAAGGATTTTAAACCTTCCTTTAAGGAACCAATTAAAAGAATCACACAATGACAACAAATGTGTATTGACAAATGAAGTATACCCTCAGTTTGAATAACAAGATAACATCAAGCTGGAGACAGTGTGACAATCTTATCAATTACCTAACTCTTCTTACTGATCCAAATGTTACCTTCAAGTTACTGTAATCAATCAAAAGGATTCTAATTCTTTAATAGAAACCAATTAATTTGATTACACAAAAACAAGTGTGCCTTGATGAAACTCGATATCAACTTGGATACATAGGTTTAAATAACAGAGAAATAACAATGTGGAGACAACCAGATAATTGTTCAACTCAACAAACAATATACACTAATGTTGGACCACCAATTTATGCCTTCTTCTCCATTATATAATTTAAAAATATTTTGCAATACACAACATAATGTTCTATTGAAGCAACTGATCAACCTATCCAACTGCCTAACTACTAATCCTAATTCTAATCCTAATGAACTCTTCATTTGATTTCATCTGGCATATATACATTACATTTTCAAGAGTTTTGACCCTTCATAGATTTTTCTGTTGTAGTTCTTCATTTTATTTTAATTAATCACCTTCAGAAAATTAAAATACTTTAATCTTCATTCCTCATCTTTATGAAAATTAATTCAATAATAATATTCCTTTGCTAGAAATCTTCACTTCACTTTTCACATGTATGTATCTTCAATACGTTCTTCGGTTAAAAATAATTATCCCTTTTAACTCCCTTTGCATTTGCTTCCTCGTGAAATTTAATTATGATTTATTATCATTATTTTGTTGAAGATTTTCACTTCAGTTTTACCCATATGTAGTTTCACCCAAATTTAGAAGATATCCTCTTAGGTGAAATTACAATTACTCTCTTTAATTTTATTTTCTCTTAACCTCTTTGGTGAAAACATTTTTGAGTGAAAACATATACAACCCCACTTTACATTAGTACATCCCCTTAAAAATAATGTTAGGCTCTTGCTATTTAATAAATTTCCATTTTGCTTTGTTCACGCACTGCTCCATGTAACACCGTGTTTATTTTAATATTTCACCACCCTTACACTTTCGCTATGACATGCTCCATCAAAGACTTATAATTTATCTTCGATAGTAGTTTGTCTCCCCAATGAAGAAAGCTCTATCGGGTTGTCAATGGGACTTCATTTTAACTCCTGCCAAAATTTAATTGTCTTACTGATGTGGTTTACATTGTGCTATCAGTGTGACATCGGAGTTCGAAGTGACTCCCACTGATGTAGCTGGTCTCTTCGATGATTTTTTTTTGCCTTGCTCATTCGCTACAGCCTTAGGGTTTTTGCTTTGTCTTTCTACGGTGATGAAATTATTTGTTTCAATTAACACAGGGATCCCTCTATCAAGCCTGCATGCAAGAGCTATGGCTCCTCCAAGTATGATGAATTTACATTCATTTCACCATATGAAGCAAATATCCAACACAATAAGAAGCTATTCGATCAAGAGAAGCATGAATGTAGCCCATTGTTATGATGCGACCTTCTTTACTTTTCAACACTACATGTTCTACAACATTCATTGATAATGGCATTGGATTCATTTTGGATGAATGTAGCCCATTGTTATGATTTTGCATGAAATTGCACTGGATTCATTTTGTGATTTCTCAAAGTGGGCCATTTGAGTAGATTTTCCAACTGAACTTCTAAGTGCTGAAATCACTTTTTTCATTTTGTGAACCTTAAATCTTACCAAATTTTGCATGAAATTTTAGGCTGTAATAGTGGCTCCGTCTGGGGATGTATTCCCCTTGTGGGTTTAGCAAGAATCAAGGTCTCTGGGGAAGTAGACCAAGTGTTTTATCCATTGAGCAACAAACTCAAACTCTTTTCTGTGATGAACTGATATGGTTTTGAAAAAACCACACCACATCTAATGGCATAAGGCCACCCAAAAAAGGCCCCTATTTTCCCCTATGATACACCTTTTTTTTTTGAGTTCATCAGATTCCTCTTGAAAACATTCATGCAATCCACCCCGCTACATGCACTACCATTGGAAACTTTCAAAATAACATTGTGTTCAGCTTGACCCATGTTCCTTTTATTATTTTGTAGTTCATAATTCCCATTATCATGTGATAAATCTTTTCCATCTCCATCATACAAAGTCTATTCACATTCAATGGAACATTTCTCACTATTTTTCTCACTAACATGTATTGTTAAATGATCTCCCAGCTGCACTGAACATGCATCATTTGAATGCTTCTCAAGGAAGTCTGATAATTTTGTCACATCAACATCTTTTGGAAATATTTTCTACTTCTTCAATATCACTAATTTCTAGTGACACAAATTTCTGACTCATACAACCATCATTGTGCAAATTTGAACCAATTGATGTTGAACAAGCATTATCCATGATGTGCAAATTAGTGTCATTCTCAAGAATTTCCAATTCTGATTTACATATCCCTTCTTGAACAACAATAGACATAAAACCTTGATTATCTTCAAAATTTCCCTCATCATTGATACACAAAGTGCTTTCACTATCAAAGCAAATGTATGCCAAAGATGAAATATTTGAATCATTCTTATGTGTGTATTTTTGGTATTCAACTGTCAGCAAATTTGAAATTTGTTCATTATTGAGTGAACCTGCCTCTACATCCATCTCATTGCTGTTGTATTCTTCACTATCAAAAAATGGTAATTTAGATGCATCAATCTCATATTCATTTGCTTCGCCAATTGGTACATCACCCTGATTATCATAAAATACTTCATCCTCATCATAAATTATATTTGAATACACATGAAATTCATGTTCTTGCACACCTTGGAAAAATGTCATTTGACCTTCTTCTGCCTTTTCATCATAGAATGGGTTTGAAAAAAATTGAAATCTATTTTTAGGTGTACAAACCTCTTCTTCATCAAATGTATCTTCATGGTACTTAACTGTAGTTGGTGGTGTTATTTGTTCACTGTCAAATGGACTTGTTTCTTCCTCCTGATCTCCATAAAAGCTGGAAGAATCACTTAATTGCAAATCCACATGATTGTCATGAAAATCTAAATTTTCAATGGATTCCTCACAGTCACAATCTGTTATGCAGGAGAGACCCTCTATATCTTCATCCTCCTCATACAGGTTGTCATAGGAACTATTTTCACTTGCATATTCATCCTCTATGAACTAATCACAATCATTGCCTTCTTCATTTTTGTAGGGCATACTGTCTTCTTTTATTTCAGCTTCCAATTTGTTGTCTTCAATGTTATGGCAATGCATGCAATGGTTGCACTCCCCCTTCATCTGAATCATGGATGATATATTCCCAAGGCAGTGTTTCTTCAACAATATCTTCAATGTTGCATTCATCCTCCAAGTTGGGAAATTGATCCTCAACAAGTTCATCTTCATTCAAATCTAAAATATTATCATTGAAATCTTCGCTTGTACATGTTTCCTCCATTGGGTAAATCATTTGATCAAATTCTTCATACTAATCAGTGATACCACTATTGGATTCAACATTGATAGTATCCTCATACCTTTTCTTATCTACAATGTCAGTCCATTCATCTATTTGGTCAAAAGCAACTGGTTTCCATGATTCGGGCCAATAAATTGAATTAGGTTCATATACTTTCATGAACTACTCAATGAACTAATACTTACTAGGTGGGAAATTAATAGGTATTTTCCCACAAATACCTCCCATTCTTCTGAACAAAGAGCGCCCAGATTCTCCTTTATGTCTCCTTATGTCAAGAAAGGCGTCCAAAAGACTTTTTCTCTTTCTTGAATATGTAAACATTCATCATTTTTCTTCATTGATTGTTGATTATGATAAATACCTTGCTACAAATTCTGATTTACACTTCCACGGGGAATGACATTGCTTTGCACATTCTAATATGGGGTTTGGTATTGATATGGATAAAGCTCAAGATATTGATTGTATTGAAGATCTTGGTAGCTTACTAGTCTTTGTTCAAGAGGGACAGGGTAAGCATTCATTGGATTTGATGACTGTGGTGCATAAATGCCCCACTATGAATGATATGCTTTATCTCCATTGCCAAAATTCCCAGTTATATTATGTGGCACTTGTGGAGTCCAAGGACTGCTTGCATTTGTACATCCATCCTCATTGTAGAATGGCATATTTTGTGATGCATTTGGAACACGTTTTTCTCTCAATTGTAGCTATTGTTGGTTCAATTGTAGCATTTGTTGGTCCAATTCTTTACACTCTCTTAGTAACTGTTTCCTTTTCACTTCTTTTGAAATCTTGACAAGAAATTTGTAGCATCTTTTTATCTTTGTTTTTTAATGGAAATAGTGTTTCTGTTCCAAAATGTCTATGCATTCTTCATCAAGTTTTTACTAGAGTCGCCATCTACTTCTCCAAATGTAAGAAAATAGAATGGATTTTGAAATTGTTCTTGATTTACCCCAGTAGAATACCCTATGAAATCAGGTGAATAAAAATGTGAATTTTATGACTCTATACCAATAAAGGCTTGGACTCAATGTTGATTTGGCTTGATCCCCATTAGAGTCGCCAAATTGTTAGTTGCAGCTCAGATGGGGCAATCTCAATTGTATAACAATTTAATCATTTTTCACCAGAGATTCTAAGCCAAATTTACAATATATTTTATACAAAATTCCCCAGTAGAGTCACCAATCTATTGTGTCTCAAAAATGCAGGTTACAAATCCTAAGAGGATTCCAGGCTCTATGATTAGACTTGCAACATTCTTAAACCAATGAATGGAGTTAACCTATATGGTTGATGACTCCCTGCACTTCAGGCTTTGCTAAACCTAGGTGGGTGGACCTTTATAATGGAGCAAATTAAAGGAATGTATGATTTGGTTGAATTGATGGATCTATCCACAGTGGAAAATAGTGTGGGATAGATGAAAGCTTGTTAACTACTCCTACTCCTAGTACTGAATTTGAAATGTGAATGTTTGAATAAGATAATATGGAATTATAAAATGGAATTGGTATGACCAGTTCCTACTTCTGTTGGGCTAATGGAGTCAAGAGGTGAATGATATGTGCCTAGTATTGGTTACATCTCTGATTGTTTAGCACTTAGGTTTGTTTATACCTTGTATAAACATGAAAGAATGTGACTAGTAGACTCTCCTTATCGATCCAATTGATCCTATTAGGTTACTATGATTTACTAAAAGGATTTTAATCCTTCCTTGAAATAACCAATTAAAATAATCACTCAATGACAACAAATGTGTATTGACAAATGAAGTATACCCTCAGTTTGAATAACAAGATAACATCAAGTTGGAGACAGTATGACAATCTTATCAATTACCTAACTCTTCTTATTGATCTAAATGTTACCTCCAAGTTACTGTAATCAATCAAAAGGATTTTAATTCTTTAATAGAAACCAATTAACTTTATTACACAAAAAAAATAAGTGTGCCTTAATGAAACATGATATCAACTTGGATACATAGGTTCAAATAATAGAGAAATAACAATGTGGAGACAACCAGATAAATGTTCAACTCAACAAAAAATATACTCCAATGTTGGACCACGAGTTTATGCATTCTTCTCCATTATATAATTTTAGAAGATTTTGCAATACACAACATAATGTTTTGTTGAAGCAATTGATCAACCTATCCAACTTCCTAACTACTAATCCTAATTCTAATCTTAATGAATTCTTCATTTGATTTCATCTAGCATATATAGATTACATTTTCAAGAGTTGTGACCCTTCACACGTCTGTCTGTTGGAGTTCTTCATTTTATTTTAATTAATTGCCTTCGGAAAATTAAAATACTTTAATCTTCATTCCTCATCTTTGTGAAAATTAATTCAATAATAATATTCCTTTGCTAGAAATCTTCACATCACTTTTCACATGTATGTATCTTCAATATGTCCTTTGGGTAAAAATAATTATCCCTTTTAACTCCCTTTGCATTTGCTTCCTCCTGAAATTTAATTATGATTTATTATCATTATTTTGCTAAAGATTTTCACTTCAGTTTTACCCATATGTAGTTTCACCCAAATTTAGAAGATATCCTCTTGGGTGAAATTAAAATTACTCACTCTTTAATTTTTTTTTCTCTTAACCTCTTTGGTGAAAAAATTTACAACCCCACTTTACATTATTACATCCCCTTAAAAATAATGTTAGGCTCTCGTTATTTAATACCTTTCCATTTTACTTTGTTCACGTGTTGCCCCATGTAACACCGTATTTATTTTAATATTTCACCACCCTCACACTTTCGTCGTGACATGCTCCATTGAAGAGACTTATAATTTCTCTTCCGATAGTAGTTTGTCTCCCTGATGAAGAAAGCTCTATTGGGCTATCAATGGGACTTCGTTTTAACTCCTACCAAAATTTAATTGTCTTGCCAATGTGGTTTACATTGAGCTATCAGTGTGACTTCAAAGTTTGAAGTGACTCCCACTGAAGTAACTGGTCTCTTCGATGAATTTTTTTCCTTGCTCATTCACTGCAGCCTTAGGGTTTCTGCTTTGTCTTTCTATGGTGATACAATTCTTTGTTTCAATTAACAGATGGATCACTATATCAAGCCCATGCGCAAGAGCTATGGATCCTCCAAGTATGATGAATTTCCATTCATTTCACCGTATGAAGAAAATATCTAGCACAAGAAGAAGCCATTCGATCAAGGGAAGCATGAATGTAGCTCATTGTTATGATGCGGCCTTCTTTACTTTTCAACACTACCTGTTCTACAACATTCATTGATAATGGTGTTGATTAATTCATAAATTTGACACATCTCCTCTGATGCCACTTTATAATTTTGTATCACTTTCTTCTCATCAATCGCATGTTTCATGTATTCTAAAAAATGCTTAATATGTTATCTGATGGACGCACTTGACTTGAACATCAAACACTGTATCAAGGTTTTCTTTTAAGATGCTTATTTCCCAACTGATCTGCTCTTGTTTTGGCTGATGAAACTTTCTTCATTCATTTTCATCTCGGTGCTCAGAAAATTCCATCTCCGAGAAATGGCTATTCATTGCTTTTGTTTGGAAATCTTGTGACAATATTGAGGAAAATAGTTTCTTGGGAACCAAAGCAACATTTGGTTTTGAAGGTTTCCATACTTCTCCCATACATTACCTTCTCTTTGTTTGCAAATACATCCTCAAGTCCAAGTGTTTATCATAGTTGGTTCAGTTTCTTTTAGTTCATTTTACTCAAAAGTCCCCATTCTATTTTAGGAACCCGTGGTATTTGGAGAAACACCTGAAATTTTAAATAATTGAGGTGGATTTGCTATAATTTTACTCAACATGCTTTCTTGTAGTTTCCTTATCTTTTGATTTCCATGTTCCCTCAATGATGACCAATTACTTGAATGAGGGCACAATTTTCATCAAGTTGAAGAGGAAATCCACTTAGTTTCTTCTTTGAGAAATTGAGATTTCTAATATTCAATTCTTTGTCTTCATGTTTCATACTTTTTTCAGGTTCAATTCTCATCATCAACATAGATAACAATTCCCGAAGGCTCGTCTGGGTCATCCAAATCAAGGTATCCAGGAGGGTAACCAAGTTCACGCATCCTATTAAGCCACGAAGGTGGGTCCAATTCCCCAATACCCAAGGATTGTCTATTCCTAGGCTTTATTCCCCTCAAATTTACCTCCTAGAAAATTTTGGTAGTATCTTTGTGGACATTGCAGACTAGAAGATTGTGATCGTTTTGACTTATGTTCATTGCAAGAATTAGTTATGGCAATATTATCTCGAGGTTTTGCACAATCCTTCAATCCATGACTATAAGAACCACAGTTAACACATCTAGAAGCTTCTTATAGAAATTCCTCACTGCATTTTGGATTTGTAATCCCATTCCTTACTATCAAGGGTAGTGCACATGTACAATCATAATATGGAACACCCTCTTCCTTGGTTGTCATCTTTCAAAATATGAAAATTACCCTCTACTCTATCTTTTAAGAACTCAGAAAAGATGTGCTATCATACTCGTTTTGTGAAGTGCAAGTTATTTTTTCACTATGAATTTTATCCACCCAATCAATACTATCCTGGTTCCAATCACTAATGCCATCTAATTTAGTTTCTCTATCAAACACCTCTTAATGGTCTCATTTTCTTAATCCTTTTGAGCATTACCTCAAGTAATTGAATCTTTTACTTGCAATTATTCCATCAAACCCAAAATATGCCTTGAACTAGAGTGGATATTTTATCAGAATTTATTTTCTATCTTGCACTGTGACAAAAATATCAAGTTGCCTCCAAAATTGCATCGAAAAACTGATCAAAACTTCTCCTTGAACCATGAAAATGCACCAACATATTGAGTTATAATAGGAGCGTATGGATGCAAAATGGAATTGCATGAAGTATTCAGGATTGTAAACTGTTAATGCTTGAAGTTTCCTATTTAGTCATTTTTGAAAACTGCCACTGTCAAAAGTCAATTAAAACTCATCAAGTCACCCTCATTGAAAAATATCAAATCTGTTCATGAGAATCTGTAACTTGGGAAATGGTTTAGTTAGGTCCTATGAGTACATATGCAAAAGGATTTTTTACAGAACCTCTTTCTTCACAAAATATAAAGCATCAAAGTTGACGCATTTTCAGCTGTCCTAGAAATGCAATCTTTAGATTGGGTAAAATCTATTTGGATTCGATTTTGAAAAAATACCAAATGATGTTCTGAAGCTCTGAAAATTGACATGGATGCACACCAAGATGGGGAGAATCTAGAGCACTAATTGATTTATCTTGAAAATATTGCAGTTGCTTAATATTATCCTTCAAAGTTGGTCACTTTAACAAATTTCACTTTGTGTAGACATCAAACCTTCACAAAACCCTTCAACTTGGTATTTTGGAATCTTGTCAAAACTGATCGTAGGAAGCTGAAATTTGGTAGAGACACTCACATATGGTAGATGAACACGTTTTCAAAGTGATTTTGCATGAAATTACACTGGATTCATTTTGTGATTTTTCAAAGTGGGCCATTTGAGCAGATTTTCCAATTGAACTAAGTGCTGAAATCAATTTTTTCATTTTGTGAACCTTAAATATTGCCAAATTTTGCATGAAATTTTAGGCTTCAACAATACACATGCTACAAGTCCCCATAACCGACTATTCATGTACTCAACATCATCCATTCTCTCATCTCAAAGCAACAAAATAATACATAAATGGCCACAGACAAAGCTAGATAACAAGTTTGAATCAACATAGAATCAAACCTCATGGATATAGATAGTCCACTTCCTAGTTGTCCCATAACAAACATGTAGGTAAGGACAATCCACAACATTGCACGACCCATAGATCCAATCAATGTAACATTCAAACCCACTATCGCACTAAAAATTACAAAACTAAGATCTCAAAGAGAATAATCATGTAGAAAAAATGACTTAAGCACCATATCATACACAAATTTGATTCGCCAAAAAGGTCCACAACCCAAGCACCATAGTCTAGGAACCCACCAAGCATCACCATAGAAATTTTGAGTGACTAATCACATACCAACACTCCCATGCAGAGAAAGCATCTCACCTTCTCATACCATACATGAAGCATGCATGAAAAACTACAACTCTCTCATCTAGTAACACCCCAAAAGTCAGGGTCTAGAAAATAGCTTAACCACAACTCCACAAAACCATAAGTTTTTCTTGACCGTGTAGAACCTACAAAACCATTATGTTTGAGAAACACCCATGTGCAACCACGTCCACTTGACATATAGAAGACTCAAAATTCTAAAATAAAAAAACCATAACGGTTAATCCAGAATAATGGATCATCATAGATGAGCATAACCATAGAGTTTTATGAAAATCAATAAAACCCTCAGATCCAAGGAACATGAATCCGAGCCTTGCAAGTACAAAGCATCCATAAAGGGAAAAAGTAGTTTAGGAACTCTAGGCCTATTTCAAGCCAACTTCACAGCCACCAACATACACATGCATATGAGGGATACAATCTATTACAGAATCTTTCAGATCATCCAATGATCAACTCCATAGCCTACATGCAATTAGGGTAACAAAAAAATGCCTTCTAATAGTAGGAAAAAATACCCAAAATAAGCACATTACTCCATAGCTAAAAAGCAACCCAAGCTTCTCCATATCATCAAGGAGCCTGTCAGATAGACACCCAATATGAAATATTTGCTACAACACAACCACAAAGGAAAGAATCCCACCCCATGCATCAGGATTATCTTCTTGTCAACTACAAGCTTCAAATCACATCATTTCAATATGACCAATTCCATTTTCTTTGTCTTCACCATCCTTCAAAATGCATGCTATCAATTGAAATTGAGACAAAAAAGAAAACAAATTCCACTCACCAAAGGATCAATCAACTTTAGGTGATTTCTTCAGATTTCCTCAATCTTGCCAAACTAGGAAACCCTCACAGAAGGAATACCTAGAACAAAAACACCATCTTTGATACCTATTGAAAGGAAATTTGGTGCATCTCAAAATGAGCATCTAAGATCAGTAGGTGCCTTTAGTAACATTCATTTCTTTAGAAATCCTAAAAACATGTACTACTATGCCATAAAGTAGAATCTGACATAGTTCATTACCCACCATTAATCCTTAGAGGAAAGTTCATGCAATTTAAGATCTTTCAAGACCAACCAGTTTCAACAATGTGCATTAAATAGATTCTACAAACAAAATAATTAAACATGTAAGATGGAATAGAATACAATAACACAAATATTTACGTGGGGTAAACCCTTTTGGGTAAAAAACCCCACACTCCAAAAGCATAGATCCATTGTATTATTCAACAATAAAATAAATAGTTACGATACAATGCAGGCTCTAAGCCTTTACATGGGGATTTACATCCTGTTCCATCTAGAGAAAATTCAGTAGCATAACCCCCTGAATTCAATCTTCGCTCTCTCGCACACACACTATTCCAATACACTACCACATTACAAACACACTTCTCAAGCGTTACTAGAAAACCTGTCATTTCAACTCGTAAACTATCACAAATAGACTTAATTGTCTTTACCTCTTTCCTTTATCGAAGTCCTATTGAAATATCAAAAGGATTCATTATTATGTCCAACCAATATATTTATCTCTCTCCAACAAGAGTCCTTCATAACCATTCACCATTGCTAGCACCTTCCATCGAGATAGCGAAGAGACTTTGTGACGACTCCCTTTGATATGAAAAATTCTCACTGAAGAACCTTGTAGCTTTGACCAGGTGGTCCCTACTACCTACGTGTGACCCCTATCATCATTGTACAACTAACATCACCAATGTTCACCTTTATCAACATTTTGTGGGTTCCACTTTATTGGCATGTCGAAGGGACTGCACAATAGCTCCCTCTAACATTGTAATGTATCTCAGATCTTCCTTCTAATAGTCTATCAGAATGTCAAAGGGACGAACCTCAAGGTGCCACCGATATCTCGTTATCTCCTAAAAAATTGCTTTCTACTGTTCATTAGAATTTTGAAGGGATTGCTAAATAGATCACTTTGACATTGACCTATCCCTCTGATGTCAACTTCTGACAGTCCATCAAAGTGTCGAAGGTGTTGGATCTCAAAAATGTAGGTTGCAAATCCTAAGAAGATGCCAAACTCTATGATTAGACTTGCAACATTTTTGAACCAATGAATGGAGTTAACCTATATGGTTGATGACTCCCTACATTTCAGGCTCTGCTAGACCTAGGTGAGTAGACCTTTATATTGGAGTAGATTAGAGGAATGCATGATTTGGTTGAATTGATGGATCTATCCATAATGGAAAATAGTGTGGGATAGATGAAAGGTTGTTAATTACTCCTACTCCTAGTATTGAATTTAAAATGGGAATGTTTGAATAAGATTTTATGAAATCCTAAAATGGAATTGGTATGATCAGTGCCTACTCCTACTGGGCTAACGGAGTCAAGAGGTAAATGATGTGTGACTTAGTTACTGGCTATGGTTCTAATTGCTTGGCACTTATGTTTGTTTATACCTTGTATAAACATGCAAGAATGTGACTAACAGACTCTACTTATTGATCCAATTGATCCTATCAGGTTACTATGATTTATTAAAAGGATTTTAATCCTTTCTTGAAGGACCCAATTGAAAGAATCACACAATGACAACAAATTTTTATTGAAAAATGAAGTATATCCTCAATTTGAATAACAAGATAACATCAAGTTGGAGACAGTATGCCAATCTAATCAATTACCTAACTCTTCTTACTGATCCAAATTACTATAATAAATCAAAAGGATTTCAATTCTTTAATAGAAACCAATTAACTTGATTACACAAAAACAACAAGTGTGTCTTGATGAAACTAAAATATCAACTTGGATAAATAGGTTCAAATAACAGAGAAATAACAATGTGGAGACAGCTAGATAATTGTTCAACTCAACAAACAATATACACCAGATTTTAGCCACTAGATTAAAATTTCTTCTCCATTTGCGTTATTTAAAAAGATTTTGCAATACACATCATGATATTTTGTTTTGGAAACTGTTCCACCTATCCAACTACCTAACTACTAATTATAATCTAATTCTAATGATTCCTTCATTTGATTTCATTTGGTATATATACATTATATCTCCAGGAGTTGTGACCCTCCGCGCATTCGTCTGTTGTAGTTCTTCATTTTATTTTAATTGATTTCCTTTGACAAATTAAAATACTTAAACTTTAATGCTCATCTTTTTGAAAATTAATTCAATAATAATCTTCCTTTTCTAGAAATTTTCACTTCACTTTTTACATGGATGTATCTTCAATACGTTCTTCGGGTAAAAATAATTATCCCCTTTTAAATCCCTTTGCATTTTCCTCCTTGTGACATTTAATTTATCATTTGTTAGATTTTCACATCTCTTTTACCCGTACCATATTTAATAAAATATTCTTTCAATAGAAATCACCCACTTCTAACCCCCTTGGTTAAAATATTTCACATTTCGGTGAAAATATTTTACTTTATAAAGAAAACACTCTATGTCTCCACCTTCACCTTTATTCAATAATTCTTCACTTTATTACTCCCGTAATTTCATATTTAAACCTCTTCTTTATTTCTACCCATATTGTACTGATAGCAATCATTTTAATTATTTTATCCACCCTCAATTTTTTTTCGTGACAAGTTCCATCGAAGAGACTTATACTTTCTCTTTCGATAGTAGTGTGTCTCTTCGATGAAGCAAGCTTGTTGGGCTAGTGGTAAGACTCTCCACAAAAACCACATCAGTGTAACCCTCATAATCAAATAGATCTGAGGAAACCACTCTAACAACATATGTCTCTTCGATGCATTTAGGGTTTTTGTTTTTTTGTTCATGCTTTGTTCCTCTTGTGATCTCATAAAGTTTCTTCTCCCTATCTTTCCTTTAGTGAAAAAAATCACTTCGAAGAGAAAAGATGATATGCATAATCGATCTTGATTTATAAAGCAATTATCCCCATGTAGATACATTCCTCATCGTAGCCTCTAGTTTGTCATTTTTTGCATTATGTAATCATTTTCATTTTGAGACTACCACAATACCCTCCTGAGTGAAACTTGATGATCCTCAATAAGATTGGTTTGAAAGCTCTTCAAAATTCATTTTATATTTATCGCACTAAGAGATTGAATGCCTTCAATAGTATGTTGAGACCTTTACTATTGATTGAATGTCTCTCCATTTCGTTGTTTATAGACTCTATCCTTTTGATATCCTCCCTCATGTGCCTCAATTTTAAATTAAAGATGCTAATCCATTCATTCATAACTTTGACACAAACCATGGCTGATTCAAGGTTCATTTTCCAAAATGGTATACACATTTGTTGCCTCCAAAGCAATTGGTTCCCACTTTAAACATTCAGAAAATTCCCCGTCTTCATCAGTTCCTAGGAAATATATGTCGAGAAGAGCTATCACAACCATATTCATGCCAATTAATTTTGGAGGGTGACCTCAATGAGAACAAGACAAGGGAATTAGAAAGGTGTTTGAGATGTAACAGGGAATGCATGAAATTGAAACCTTAAACTCTCAATGTGGTATGAATCTTTGATAGTGGAAAGAAAACCCAAGTGGATGTGAAATAGGATTTTAAGATTTTGATAACTAGGTGAAGCCTAGATAATCTCTCAACTTGGAAAAATCTCCTATCAAGTATATGGGTTTTTGAAAAGTTCTTGGTGGGTCCTAAGTTCCCAAAGCATATCATTTCCAAAGATACCCTTAGTTCCAAAGTACTCAGATGCTTTTGGTTGAATGACTAATTTCTAACAACGAGGAATGGTTTTCAAATGTTGGGAATAATTGTGACTCTAAGAACTTGGAAAGATTAGATTTCTCAAGCAATTTCTAACATGGCATAGGTAAAGAGATATTTCTTTGGCAAAGTTCATGTAGGTTCCATAACTTTCTTGAGTTTTCAACAATTCCTGAAGTGTTGAAAATGTAAACATTATGAGCTAGGTGATAATGCATTAAATTCACACCCCTAATTCATCAAAATCTGAGAACTTGCACTGTGATCAAAATATGTCAGGTAGCCTCTGGAATTGCCTCATAAAACTGATCAAAACTTCTCCTTGAGCCATGAAAATTCACCAACATGATAATTGATGGTAGGGCAGTGTGATTGCAAGATAGATTGGTATAAAGTTATCAGGTTTGCAAACTTTCAACGTTCAAAATTGCTTATCTGGCATTTTCTACAAAACTGCCACTGTCAAATTTAGTTGAAACCCAACACTTTACCTCCTTGAAAAAATATTAAATCTCTTCCTATGAAGCCGTAACTTTGGAGATTAGTTTATTTAGGTGAAATGAACAAGTGTGCACAATGGTTTTTCATTGTTTCATTTTCTTCATCAAATATCAGGTGTCAAAGTTGACCCTTTTGTAGTTGTTCTGGAAATGCAATTTTCAAACTGGTTAAAATCTATTTGGTTTTGATCTTCAAAAAATACCAAATGATGTCCTGAAGCTCTAAAAACTGACATGGATGCACATTAAGATGGGGAGAATCAAGAGCACCAATTGGTTTGTACTGAAACCCTTTCAATTGCTTAATATTGTTCTCCAAAGTTGACCTACTTGGCAGATTTTACTGTGTGTAGACAACAAACCTTCACAGAATCCTTCAACTCGCCATTTTGAAACTTTGGCAAATCAGATCATAAGGAGCTGAAATTTGGTAGACACTCACATATGGTAGATGAACACACTTTCAAGGTGATTTTGTGTGAAACTGAACGAGCTTGGAAACACACTTTCAAGGTGATTTTTGAAAGTCGGTCATTTGAGCAGATTTTTCAACTATACTTCTGAGTTCTGAAATGAATTTTTTTCATTTTGTGAGCCTTAAATCTTGGAAAAATTTTCATGAAATTTTAGGCTCCAATAGAAGGGACTACAAAATAACTTCCTTGTAAATTGTAATGTCTCATTGATGAAGCTAAATACCAAATTTTTGAAACCTTATCCGCATGTTGAAGAGACTAGCAAGTTCATCCTGTTGACATTCACCTATCAACTCGATGAACTTTCGGTCAATGCCCAAAATCTGAAACCTTTTACGCTAGTAAGTTTGAGACATCTTTCTCAATAGTCTACCCATTTTTTGGGGGTGATAAACACTACTGAAATATAACTTAGTTCCCACCCTTTTCCACAGATTTCTATGAAAATGGCTCAAAAACTTGGTATCCTTATCAAATGTCATAGTCCTTGGAACACCATGCAATCTAGAAACTTTGTTAAGAAATAGTTTCTCCACTCGAGTTGCATCATTGGTCTTCTTGTAGGCAATAAAATGGTACAACTTAGAAAAGTGGTCAACAACTACAAAAACAAAGTCATTACCTTGGTGTGTGCTTAGAAGCCCCAACACAAAATCCATACTTAGATTTATCCATGGTCATTTAGGTACTAGTAGTGGCATATATATTAACCTATATTATGTGTCTTTTAGCCATTTGAAAAAATTTCACCTAGTCATATATCTAGTTACATCTCTCTTGATCTTCGGTCAACAATATTTATCCTCTACCAAAACTATCATCTTATCCTTGTAAAAATGCCCAACCATCCCATTGCTATGAAATTGTTTGATTATGTTCTCTCTCATAGATATAGCTGGAATGCATAGTTTTTTCCATTCAAAAGATATCCATCCTACATAAAGTATTCACCCTTAGTGTACTCCATAATTCTAGATATTGAGATTCATCCATCATTTCATCCAATCATGGTATAGGAGATTGATATTAATGGTGATATTATTGATTTCTCTACTATTGGTGCAAATTCTCCACATGCCATCCTTCTTTGGATTTAGAAATACTGGTACAACACATGAAATCATGCTTTCTCTAACAATACCTTTCCTTATAAGATTTGTTACTTGTTTATTAATTTCTTCATGTTTTGTAGGAATCATCATATATGTTTCCTTTTTTAGGTAGAGAGGCCCCTATAATAAGATCAATGTGATGTTGAATATCCCTATTCAATGAAAAACCATCAGGTAATTCAACTGTAATAACATAATCATGCTCTTCTAGTACCTTTTCTACATTTCAAGTATTGGTACTTCTTCACTTTTCCCTCTCTACACTATTAGTGAATAACAAAAAGTCGTCACATTCATTTCTTTGACAAGTTCCCTTTCTAACAACATACTCTCAGTATTTCCTTCATCTTTCATGGGTGCCAAAGTTACTTTAGAGTTATCCTTCCAAAAAAATGTGTATTTTTCTCCCTATCATACATAACTTTCCTATCATATTGCCATGGTCTTCCCAATATCACATGACATGCATCCATCATAATGAAATCACACCATAATTCATCCTTATAAGCCTTCCCTATAGAAAACTTGATTAAGAATCTCTTATCAATAGTAACTTCATTGCCATTTTTAAACTATGCAATAAGGTAGGGATGAGGATAATTTTTGGAGTGTAATTTCAATTTCTCTACTATTTCCTTAGATACCATGTTTCACAAATACCACTATCAATAATGACCTAACATACCTTTCATCTTGAGGTGCATTTGGTTCAAAAAACATTTGCATGAAGCCAAGAATCTTAATATCCTCAAGTGTGTATTTGTTGCTTCTCTGGAATCCCCATTGCTCTTCTCATCATGAGATTCTCACCCACATCTAGAAAGACCTTGGATCCTGCTATGTCTTTTTTAGTCTTAACTTCAACCAAGTTCAATCTTGGTTGCTATCCTTATCTTCTTTATTTCATGTGATCACTTGAGAAGTCAAATTCCTTATGACCTTCTTCACCAAACCTGAAAAAATGAATGGTCTTCATTGGGTTTTCCATCCTCTACCTCCACTATAACCTCTGCCCCTCTAAAACCCTCTTCCTCTTTATTGGTTATAATGGTTTTGTTGGTTATCTTCTAATTTATCCATTTCCTAGGATGATTCTCCCCTATTATTCAGACCACCTCATGAAGGAGATTATGTACCCCTTTTTTCCCCTTTATTCCTTTGAAAATACTATCTATTTTGTTTTTCTTCAGCCTTCAAGGATAATTGATATGCTTCTTCCATACCATTAATTCTATGCATGCTCAATTCATCTTTTATGAAGAAATTTTAACCATTTACATACCTAAAATCCATCTTCTCATTAGTATGTTGGTGCTCCAAATGAATGGAAAGTTTGTAAAATTCATTTGTGTAATCTTCCACACTAGATAGATTCTATTTCAAAATTTAAAATCTTTGAAAAAGAGTCTGGGCATAATCTAGAGGCAAAAATGTCTCCTTGATCTTCTTCTCCATCTTTCTTCAGATCTTAATTTTATCCTTTCCCTTTATAATCATTTCCTTCTACAAATGATCCCACCAGATCATTGCATATCCCTTTAACTTGGTGCATGCAAATTTTACCTTATTTTCCTCTATCATGGGTTTCCATTCAAATAATTTACTCACATCATTCAACAAATCTATCATATCCTCTAGTTTAAGATTTCCCACATACTCTGAAACTTTTATTTTGATTGAAGGGAACACAATATATTGAGAGTGGGGGGTGAATCAGTATATGAAAAAGCTCTTTAATTCAAAATTAATTACCATTAGTAACTTCTCCAAATATGAACCTCAAAATGTCAAGGTATAAATTATTTATTTCCTTAATTATTATGCAACACAATGCACACATTCACACAAAGAACACCTGATATACGCGGAAACCCAAAATGGGAAAAACCACAATGAGAAGAGCTTCTTGGAGCTAATATCTAAATCCATCCTCACAAAAATAATGAATCACTTACAATCATGAAGTAGGCACCAATCCCCAATTGTATTTGTAAGAACCAACCTAATAGTGACACCTATCCCCAACACAAAGATCTAAGCACCAACTCAATAAGTAAGACACCAGTCTTACCGGATTGCAAATATATAATTTGTGGACTTTCAAGACTAATAACATAGCTTGTACTTGATCTAATCAATCTTCAAACACTCTCCCACACAACATATGATCTTTTGATAATAGCACATCATGATTGGAATACAACTAACATTAAATCACACTAATATTTTCACTGAAGCCCTACTTACATAGAATTCCCACACACACACTTATTCATTGAATGAATCCTAGACATAAATATATGCATTCCAACATATTAACAATATCTTATTTTGACCAAAAGCTTCTTAACATCATCGAAAATTAGCCATGTTGGCTAAGGGTAGACCTTAATTCAAATTGATATGAAACATGTAGTCGGCTCGGTCCTAAATCAATTTTGTTGTCACAGGTAATAGATGATGTTATGCACTTCTTTTAATGATCTTAAATTGGTCCTATTTTATGTTCACATGCTACCTCCATTTGGCGCACACTTTCGTTCTCTAGCACAAACACTCAAACATTATTCAAATTCAACCATCCAACATAGACCACACTATATTCCTTCTAACTTCTATCTATTGAAGCTCAACCTCTAAAACCCTAGAGTTTGGTACATCATGAGTAACATTAATTTAGGTCCAAACTACAAGCCATAACAATCAAAAGTAAAATGTGGAGCAAAACACAATGAAAGTATAATACAATGCAAAGTAGCAAACCACAAAATATTATGACAAACACTTCTAGATTGCTTCAAAATTGATTGTAATAGTTACAAGATGATATTTAAAGCATACTACAAGTATCCTTCTTCTTAGTAATGATAACATTAAGATTCTACAACTGATCAAAATACTTCTTTAATTCAAATGCTTACACATAAAATGATAATAATTACATTTAATTCTCACCGATTTGCTAACATCACTCCTTTGACATCAATGAGATCCTTTAACATCAATGAAAACATATGTTCAACATTGATCCCATCATTTTTTCCTTCTAATTCCTTGAGAATTCTCTCTTGAAAAGTCATGTGGTTTATTGATTCCTCTTCATGTTTTGCATACTAATCTGCACCTCCTTGGTTTATATCTTCATCAAAATAATCTCCTGTTTGCCTCATTCTTTGATTTTCCATGATGTTCACAAGATCTTCTACTTGGAGTTGTAGGTTTTGTATATCTCTATGCATGTTGGCAAGACCTCTTCTTCTTCCTCTCCCATCCATCTTCCTACTCTTATACCAAATGATGCAACCAAACAAAGTATTAACATTATTTTTCCATTATTGCTAAAAGAAATCAAGTAAATAAAAGTTTTCTTCAAAACCACACTATTACATTATTCCTCTCTACTCTAGAATGAAAGAAAAAACATCATTATATCTAAAAATCCAAAAATCCAAAAATTACCATTTTTGGTAATTTTGACAATTGTCATAATTTTCCATTTTTTGTAATTTCACATGTCTCTCTCTTTGAGCTCAAATTTTTCCAAAAATATTCTTACCACTATGGTGACACTAAATTTCGACTTACAATTAAAAATGGAAATGTGAGTTTCAAACTATTAAAAAAAATATTTCTAAAAACTCAAAAAAATACTAAAAGCTCATTTTGAGGGCTTGGTTGAAATAATTTGGCCCCAAAAAAGTGTCAAATTAGGCACCTACCAAACTGAGTTGGGTAAAAAATCCAAACAAATCCTCATAACACATCTCCCCATTAAATTTTAGCCCAAACAGACTTTTGAGTCAAAAGTTATGACTTTTGTAAGCCCCTACATCAAAATATATAACTATTCATTCAATCATAACCAACCTTTCTTTTTTTTTTGAAAAAAGTAGCATAGCCACAAACTTTTATTACTGAAAAAGAGTATTACATAGAACGATATGGTAGTGAAAGAAGAAAATTTTCCATAGTGAGCTTTTATAGAAATCTAAATCACGAGTAATCATTTAGAGAAAACTCGTTCACCGAGAAAAACTAACACCTCATCATTGGGTTAACAAGCAATACATTGTATTCATGAAGCAAGCAAGGATATTAATTGGATTCATTGATAACCAAGCTTTTTGAGGATGTTAATTTTATTTTATTTAAATTCCATCAGATAAAATTTACTCATTATTAGAAAAGATAATGAGTTTTTATTTATTTACATTTATTAAATGTTGTAATTATAACCACTGATGTTTAAAAATTCATTTAATAGAAAAATAATATTTTAATGTTGTTTCATTAAATTTTATATTCAATTATTGGTAAATTTATTCTCTTCTTAAAATAATATTTGAAGTCATTTTGAATAGATATGTAATTTTTTATCCTTCATTAATTATTTATTAAAGTAATGAATTATTTATTTTTTCATTTAAATAGGACAATAACCCATAACCCTCATTAAATTATTTTATGCTACTAGCAAATTATCATTTAAATTATTCAAGTTATTTATTTTGTTCACATAACCCTAGGTTACCCTCATCATTAGGGTGTGTAGAAGGGTTTTCTCATACCAAATTGTGTTTCCCTCTTACTGCCTACTTGGTGGCATGTCGATTATGGAATTGCATATGTTATCATTAAGTGCCCATAGATTATTAGTTATGTTTTAAATTATTTCCAATTATTTTATCTTGTTTCATGTTATTTGTCACTTTTTTGAGGTTGTGTCATTGTTTACTAGTATAAAAAGTGGGCATTATAGTAATCATATGTAGACAACATTAGATGGATTGGGAAAAGGTAGCTAGATATATAAATGGGCTAAGATTCAATATTTAAGATGAGATGACCATGTTGAAGATCACCAAGATTGAAGAGGCTTATTAGTTGTAAGAGAAGGGGGATTCACTGCTCACAAGTCTCTTCATTCTCAAGAGAATCCTAGGGAGGGAATTTCCCTAAACCATCTCAAGCTTTATTGAATGAAGAAATTGCAAAGAATGTCATACTAAGGATAATATTCAAATAGAATGCTTCAAAATCTAAGAGCATAGGGCTTTAAAATCTCTACCACAGAAGGAAGAGCCCTTAACCAAAGGACTACAACATGGTATCAAAATTCCAATGCAACGTGCTTGATTCCAAGGGACGCACTGGCGTCCAAGGAAAACAAAGAATCAAAACCTTGAAGAATAATACTTTAACCCTACTATGCTACTCAAACCCAAGGTGTGCTTGATAAAATATATCCAAAAAAAGTGAGAAATTCCAAAAAATATGAGAGACATCCAAGGATGAACTTATAAATGATTGTGCATTTGAAACATTTCCCCAAGCTCCACCCCAACAACCTTCACACAAGATGAATGCGGAAAAATGTTGGGACTATTTCAGGGCTTGCCATAGTCAGACCCCTGCTTTGGTGTTCCCACCTCCAAAGACAACCAGATAGGTAGGAAAATTAGACAAAGTGAACAAATAACGAGTGGTAAAAGAAATCCCCACTCAAGGAGGAGAACACATAGCACCAAGTAGCAAAGTGAACAAAGTTTAATCTATTCGCATATAGATAAGAACAAGAGAGTGTTACTAATAGTCCTCAATGCCATCTTGAATGCACAAACACACTGTTGAATTCTTTCAAGAGATCTTTGGATATTGGAGGGACCTCAATCTAGTAGGGATTCATTGTAGAAGCAAGATTGAAAAATCAAGAGCTAGAGAATGGTACAAGATTCAAAGATTCAAGTCTCAGAATGAGAAGGAACTCCCAAAATGAGAGAACAGGAAAATTTTTGTTGTTGCAAGAGGTGAGAGGAGC
Organism: Sequoia sempervirens; assembly: GCA_007258455.2. Classification (NCBI taxonomy): domain Eukaryota; kingdom Viridiplantae; phylum Streptophyta; class Pinopsida; order Cupressales; family Cupressaceae; genus Sequoia; species Sequoia sempervirens. The sequence continues at coordinate 239,592 of VDFB02388675.1, read as the reverse complement.
CATTACACTTGGAGTTTTGATTATAGGGACACATGTCACTATAAGAGCTTAAGATATTAGCTTGACACCCAAGAACACCTACAAAAACAATGATAAACCTTCCACAAGAGGATATGCAAGAATGAGCTTGCTTGATATTAAGACCTCTCAAATGATGAGGTATGAAATATGAAAGTCAAATGATACAATAACCCTCATTATATAGGCAAGGTTAAGCTGCAAGATGCAATATGATGTTGCCAAGTGTCAAGATCTAACAACATGAGACATGTAAACCCTAACTAACTACCTAGGGAATGATGAACTGATTGAGATAAGTTCTAGATGATATTCTAAAAGGAATCGTATCTACTAAATACATGGAAAGGTGGATGACCCCATTATTAATGATTTCCTAATAATGCAACCTAGGAATTAATTAAATATAATGCCTAAGTGAACTTATGCTAGTGTAATTAAATAGTTAATTAAGCCAACACCCCCCATAAGTGCAAGTTAGGGAGGAAATGAAAATACAATGATTATGCGATGATGGAATGATGGGTCCCGACTACATGATGGACATATTAGGTACCCATTTACAAATGAGAATGAAAATGCAACTAATCTCCCACAAACGAAGAACAAGGGGAAAACTTAGTGGGAAGAAAACCCCTCTCCAAAAAGGAGATGAAATGCAAAGAAGTGAGGAAGGATGGAAGACTCCTTGATACCCCCCAAGTACACCATATGTCACATGGATACAATACAATCAATGGCCCCCACATAGGAGGGAAATAGAGAGACTATATAGCCCCCCCAAAATATGTGATCGCCTACAAGAATGGTAAGTGTCTAAAGACAAAACATGATCCAATGTTGAAAAATAACTTGTCTCCCTTTCCGAAGAAGCAAAACCAAGTACAAATGCATGGAAGCTTCCCACTTTGGATAGGAATTGAAGGAAAGTATAATGAATATGGATGATGATGTCTCTAAAAACCACTCATGTTTCTCCTTGCTTGATGAAGATGAAGATGCCACAATCAATTCAGGTACATGCCCAATCGAAGAAGAAGGTGAAAAACTAGGACAATGTGGAAACTAATGTTGAACAAGATCCAAAGACTGTAATGCTATGGTCCTTCCATTGAAGGAATAGATGGAGACTAGATTTCCCCCAATAATGAAATGTCCTCAAAACCACTGAGCGAAGACTAAATCCAATCCAATGGTAGATATTGAAGAAACTTTAACTCCTGAATGAAATGAGAGGGAAAAAGTCTCATATAGGAAATGTCTAAAGAGAAAACAAGTGCCTCCAAGATAGTGTTTGGATCCTCAATCAAGGTTTAGACAAAGGAATGTGGAGACTCAAGAGAACTCTCCAAAGTAGGATTTGAATAGAGGAGAGATATCCCCTCAAGAATGTCTTCCAAACCTGTAGAAGTAGCCAAGTCAGCAATACCTGAAACAAAGCCATCCTATGATGTCAAGTGTGGAAAAATGAATATGTCCTCCAAATCTGAAATGTGAGACTCCACAAAATAGGAATCCCAATTAGGAAGACAATGATATAATGATTGTAATGAATCACTGGACATGCCCAATGACTCATCTCCATGAGAATGTTCCTATTGAATAGGAATGATATGAGCCTCAATCAATGACTCTGCACATGGAATCATTGAAGGTGAAGGTACATCATTCATCTCTAATGGAGAAGTAGGACCTAGAGAACACTTTTCATCCTCATCTAAAGATTAAAAGTATTCCAAATATTCAAATTCTTGCATAGTATTTGCATCATAGGGTATCCTGATTGAAAGATGAAGAGGCACAAGAAAATCTGAAACATGATCAACTAGGAATGGCTAAGTATTAGGATCTCCATGTATCTCCCAAATTTTAGTCCAAAGAGTGCAAGGGAAATCACAATGATCAACACTTTTCAAAGTGGAAACATCAATATGCATTGCTATGACTCCTAAGACATGATCCCTTTTGCAATTCCATGAAAATTTATTACTATCAATACTAGGAGGGGGAACAAGATTAGACAAATGTGGAAACAAATGAAGCCATCAGAGATGTGTGATGATACCATTTCTCCATTGTGTATAGTTTCCCTATTTCAACATGATCAAATCAAGATGAAATGAAAAACCATAATGAACTATGAATGATCTCCAAGATTACAAAGACAATATCCTTCAATATGCATTAGAAACTCCCAAATATGATATATACTGCAAATGAAGTCTTCCCAAATTGATAAAACCTCTCTAGGACTCAAGATGTCCAAGCAATAAGTCACAGTGCCAAATGTGAAAAATACTGAATAAATAATACTTGGTGTTGATCTAGAAAATGTTCATGGACACAATGAAAGAGCTCCTGAATATCTTCCAAAAGCAACTTGAATCACCAAAATCAGAGAAACTGGCTAAAAGTTATGAGCTCAAAGGTTGAAATGGGAGATCTAACTTCAAATGGCTGTGATTTGTACCTGTATAAAAATTTGGAAAAATGGCCTGCACCACTGCAAAGTACTCTAAAACAACTTTCCAATGATATCTCATTTGTAGATTTTTGATATCTTGGTGGAAAGTTATGGAAAAAAATGAAAAAAAATAGTTGTTTTAGGGAAATTAGGGTACCCCAGGCTAACTGGGTGCAAAATTCAAAGGCTAAAGTGGCACAAAAAATTAGCTCCTGGGCACTGGCCCCATGTTCCCCATGTTACCGCAGGATGATCAAATGCAAAAAAGAATCTCGCCACCAGGTGGGTGGCGGGCGGGCTAGGCGGAGGTGGCACCGCTCTTGACACCATCGATGGAAATGAGCCCCCCGGGGCAGCAATATGACCAAGGGCTAAAGAGAAGGGGCTGATGTGTAGGAGGAAAGTAGCGAATGCCTGATGAAGAAAAAGAAACCCGATGGAGAAATTAAAGGCCTTGGTCAGCCAAGGTACCATGACAACTACAAAGAACACAAACTGACAGTGATGGCAAGTTGACAGAGATGGAAAATGGGATGACAAGAGGATGATGACGTTGGAGGGTTGGCTAGTGAAGTATGCCTCTCCAAAACTTTGAATGCCCCTATACCTGGTGGGCCTTATGGCCTACCGGGTAAAATGTTTTTGCCTTACAAGCAACCAATGCTGAAATAGGGCGTATTAAATGTCAATTTTTGTGTCTCAGGATCTCTGGAACTGATGGTGAGGTCAAAATGCTCCTAAAGGTCTGCAATCTGCAAATTTTGCAAAACTTCAAACCCTCATAACTTTGGCCAAATATTTTAGATTTTGGTGACACAAAAGTCGATCTTGACTTTTTCAACAGCCTTGGACTTGGCTATGAGCTCAAATTTCCTCCATAATGCATTGAAAGTGAACTTCCAAGAAAACCCTAATATGGAGACAACCTCAAAAAGATCTTACAACCATAGCTCAATCCTCAGATTTGGGAAGGGTCTTGCAAGAAGGGCTCTAATACCATGTAAGAGCTGAAGATATTACCTTGATACCCAGGAACACTTGTAAAAACAATGATAAACCTTCCACAAGAGGATATGCAAGAATGAGCTTTCTTGATATTAAGACCTCTCAAATGATGAGGTATGAAATATGAAATTATGATACAAATGATACAATAACCCTCCTTATATAGGCAAGATTGAGATGCAAGATGCAATATGATGTTGCCAAGTGTCATGATCTAACAACATGAGACAACATGTAAACCCTAACTAACTACCTAGGGAATGATGAATTGATTGAGATAAGTTCTAGATGATATTCTAGAAGGAATTTTAATGCCTAAATACATGGAAAGGTGGATGACCCCATTATTAATGATTTCCTAATAATGCAACCTAGGTATTAATTAAATATAATGCCTAAGTAAACTTATGCTAGTGTAATTAAATAATTAATTACACCAACAATCATGAGTTAGGATTCCAAGATACCACATTCAAACTTGGAAAACCGTCTGGATGCTAGTGTGTCACGTAGACGTTCGCACACTGTGTAGGCATCCAACACACCAATTTTTGGGAAATATGGTGGTAGATTATTTTCACTTTTGTCATTGGCCCTCATGGAGTTGGAATCCTAAAATTATGACCCATGAGTTTCTTATCATACATGCACCTAGGCATAATAAATGCAAGGCCAAATGCGTAAATGTGAAATTTCCCCTAGGGTGCAATTTTGTGACATTACATTCCCCCCCCTTTAGAGGGATGAATTTTGGGAAAAGTCATCCACACTAAAGTAGAAAAACAATCAACAAAAAAACTTGAAAATTTTACAGATTTATGTGTCAAAAGGATATTGTAGAAGACGTAGAGGTTAAGCAAGAAGGTACTGAATATGCCCCCAAAAATTGAACTTGACGAAACACACAACATTTGTCATGAAATCGTGCACAAAATTTGATTATGCAAAACTCAAATTTTAAGTTAGTCCAAAAAATTTAGAGGAAGCTACCAAGGCGAGAAGAATGGTTAAGAAGAAATTTGGTGGTTTGGAAGAAAAATATGATAGAGAGGTGACTATATGCCCCCTCCTGAGTTTTCCCTCGGCCAGGTGGGGTAAAATTAGGAAAAATGAGCCCCAGGGGGCCTATATATACCCGGGTGGGCCCCTAGAAGGGTCATTTTCACTATTCATCGCATGAGTTTTCTTGAATTTTATGAGGAAAAAGTCAACAAAATGCCACACATATGAGAGTACAAGGAGCCCAAACTAGACCAACTATGAGGGGATGTCACCAAGGGTCTTGAGGTGGACCAGGTGAGTCGTCAAATCTATTTTTTGTGCATTTTTAAATATTTTAGCTAGGTTAAGGATGAGATCACAGTGCATGTGTCCAACATGTGCACATTCATCCCTCTCGTACGATGGCATCTTGCTAGTGTGCTAGGGACCTTTTCTCGCGTTGGAGTCTACCACATGCACTAGCATCCAACCAACTTTAATGGTGAACCTCATATGACATAGTGTTGCGTAGATGTCTGCGTCGTGTGCCTACGTCCTAGGGGCATGAAATAGAATTTTTTTGATGTTCAAGATACAATTTTCATTCCCAATATACTGATTTAGGTCCTTTTTCACTTTTTTGTAGGATCATCCCAAGATTGGGGAGCATCCTAATGGGTGGGTGCTAGGTCTTATCCAGGACTAGGTCCAATGCCTATCAGATGATGAGGAGATGCTTCTACAACAATTTAGCTTGTGGCATGTCTACACCATGCTTTATATGCTTTATCATGATCACATGCTCATGGAATTGATGGAGTGGTGGAGTTACACCACATTGAGTTTCCTCATCCTGATGGGTGAAATAACCATCACCTTAGAGGACATATATCACATTGTCGATCTCCCCATCCATGGGTGGCAGGTGACGGTAGATGATACACATTCAAAATGGGAGCAAGAATAGGGAGTCCAGTACTACTCAGGTCATGATGATGGCGGTGATGGGACTAGTCACATCTACATCCATTGGTTTAAACAGGGTAGCGTAGTTGTCCCCCTACTACAACGAGTGTCGGTTGTCACTGTGCCCATGCGAGCTGCAGATGGACGAGTCTCTTACCTTCATGAGGGCCTCATGCACACCATTAGAGTGATGGAACAACACAAGATTATTTTCATGTGGCAATGGAGCATGCTTGCACACCTATACCACGAGCTCGACAAGTACATGCATTATGAGTTCCAGAGCTTGAACGTATGCATCCTATTATAAGATTGGGCCTTTGCTCATATCACATGCACTTGGCCAGCTGTGTATCCCCAGGCGAGGGATTATACAATGCCAAGGGCTCACTGGTATGAGCTTATTAGATAGTGGCGACACACAGATTTATAGTTTTGGTGCATTTATTTAGATACATTAAGGTCTGACTAAATTAGATGGCAGCCTTATCTATGGTTCCAGTGGGTAGACGATAATAGATATCCCAAGAACCTACAACATGATCATTTTATGCTAGGTCACATTGATTTTGTGATTATGCCCTCCTACTAGTAGAAGGCTATGCAACAGTTTGGTATTATCTTAGACTATTTATCCCATGGTCCCCTCCTACACATGGGTCATGAGGAGCACTACATAGTTGGGTGACCATCAATGGCCCTCCATCATTCACATCGTCCCTTCTGATGATGACATGGATGATCAGGACTAGACAAAGGCCCACCCCATCGATGATGTAGGTGTGGTGTGGGGATTTCATACTTGGTGGTTGATTCATCATCCTAAGGCTATCTTCATAGTAAATGCCTCCACTGGGGATCTCATTCAATAGGGTGATGCACCAGCAGTATAGAGGTGGAGAGTAGTGATGCAATATTAGATTCCAAAACCACACAAACACAGGGTACAACAAACCCAAACTTGTCAGGAGAAGATCAAATTAAACAAGCAATTGAAATTGCTTCATTTCTTCATCAAATCCATATTGTTTCATTTGAAAACCTCAAGGAAACAACAAAACAAACCACTTCAACAATACCTCACATCTTTATCAAGTTTCAAAACAATTTATTCATCAACAAAAATGACTGATCCAAACAACAACCTAATTAGTAACCCTGAACAAAGCAATTCCTTCAACATTCACCAATACTCTCACTCTCCAAGGAAACACATTATGCTTACATTCTACAAAACCAGTTATCAAACCTCATACATCTTTAAGGTCATTATTTTGACAGATACAAAACAAGAACAATCAACCATACCTCCGTTTACTCAGACTTGTAGTCAAACACCATTTTACCTTTGAGATTCACACAGCTCAAGACACTAAATTTGACAAGTCAGCCTCCTATGCTTCCACCAAGCACTTATACATGTTTTACAACACCTTTAAAATAGGTTCCAAGCCTAAAGAACCATCCCTTTCACTGTTTTGGCAATGTCACCAATTCTAGCATTCCAACCACCATGTCTCTTGTAGGACAGAAAACCCTTAAATGGGTGATTTCTCTTTAAATAAAAAGTAACTTTACATACTCCATATGTATTTATATGGTCCTATTTAACATACTCAAATATAAATATCACTTGTTTCAAAAAAAACATAAGATTCAATACACCAATGTTGTCTTTGAAGCCCCAATTAGCCCATTTTAACAAAGAAAGTACTCTTTAAATACCTCCAAAGCTAACCTTAACCCAAAAAAGTCTTAAGTTATATCTCAAAACTCGGGATTCTTCAATTTTTAAGGACTAAGAGGCCCATTTACTTGCTAAACATCAAAACCCTTAATTTTAGGCCTTTTAAGCACAATTATAATTGGGTTTCTTGGAAACATCATTTACCATCCTCCAATTCACCTGCCACTATTTCAAACATCTGAAAATAAGTATGCACAAACATTTTAAATATTCTCCATACCATGGCAAGTGTTATTTCACCTTTTCATATCATGGAGGCACCATTTTTGGAGGAAAAACTCAAAAATTTGCCTTGAAACAGCAACACAACTTATATTCTTGTTTACCCCTACACTTATATACACATATAATATTGAAAAGAAATTAAATGCATTCCATTCCACTGAAAAACTAACCCTACACCCATGGAATGGCCATAAATTTACTTAAAGATTCTGAAAACCACAGTATGGAGAGCACAGACCGAGACTCAAGAAAATTGCCTCTAACCCTTTATTCCTAAAAGAATAACCTCACAAATTTTTTGAAATGAAAGATAAATCCTTCCCAAAGGAAATCACATGAGTATTTAACTTTTGATATTCCTAAAATATTTGTACCAAGATAGAACAATGGAAGGAATGCTGCAAAATTAGGAAAAATAGGGGTTTTATTCACTACTTGATTCAAGAATACAAGAAATCTGCCTCTTCTCGGCCTTCCCAATGCTTTATGTATCTTTTAAAACTAATAAGGAAACTTCCTTTTCAAATTCTAACTATCTAACTACCTTTTCTACCGAAGTGTCTCTTGATCTTCCTTGATTTTCTTGCTTTTTGTCAATTTAGCAACTTTTGACAATATTACAATATTTGTAAGTTTTTCATTTTTTCACCACTTTGACCACATAGGACCTATTGAAGGACTTGAATACATTAAAATTGACAAAGTTGAATACAAAGACCAAGGAATATTTTAATTTATTTTTGTAGGTACAAGAAAAGTTGATATGTTTACAAGGGACTTGGAAAGTTTTGTTGGTTGGTTGTATGGTGTAGGAGCACCTTTTCCCCAAAATACATTCAAAAGGAAAAAATTTCAAAAAAATGCATTTTAATAGAAAAGAAATGTAAAAGCATGTAAATATTTGTAAAAGGTCATGAAGTGGTCATAAATAATATATTTGAATAGGTCACTAGGTGGGAAAAATATGGAAAAAAGAAAAAAAAACTTGAAAAAATGTAAAAGTTGCCAATTTGTAAAATGCAGCAAAAAGCAAAAATTAGGAAGATAAAAGGTCATAAGGTAGTTTAGGAAGGTTTAGTTGATTGGGAAAGATTAAAATACTTTAAAAATTCATTGTACATCGTTGTGAAGCAAGAAGGAATGTTTGAATAAGAAGAAAATCATTTAGAAACCCCTGTGCATGCTTAAAACTTTGCATTTTCAAAATTTCAGACTGGTAAAATGTGTTTGTAGGTTAATGTATGCCTTTGTACGGACTTATTTTCAAGGGGAAGTAATTGGGATTGATGCAATTATGAGTTCAGATAATTTTTCAATTTTTTTGGTTGAATTTCATGAAGAAATGAGTAACTTATTGCAAGTTTACTGAAATTAGTCCAAACCTTGATCTAGGGTAATAGTTTGCAATAAAAATTGTCTTTCTAAAAATTTAACCGTTGGATTTTGCTAAAAATTGGAGTAAATTTCCATAATAAGGTCCTCTAAAGTATCACTAGAGAGATTGGATTAAGTAATTGATTTGTGAAATTTATAGGTGACTTTGCGCATGCATATTTGCTTATTTAGGCCTAATTAGTAGCAAAGAAGTCAGGACAACAGGCGTGTGTTCCAAAACAAGTGTACCTAAAAAAAAATATGTTTTTAATGACCAAAATGGGTAGTCAAAAGTGTATTTATTTTTTGAATATTCAATCTGGTTTGAAAGTTACACCCGATTTAGTGTTTTGTCACTTACAAGCAAATTTGGTCTTCTAGTGCAAGCAATTGAGAAATCTGATTAAACAATGTTGTAAGAAGGTGTTTTAGATTTTTTCCTGTCAAAATAAAGATGAATAAAATGTACTAAGTTCTGGTAAAATTTTGGAAGCAAGATTTGAAGTTTTGATGTCTTTTTGCCTTGTGGAACAAGTTGTCAAGAATGGAATTTGGTGAATAATGTGAGTTGTGGATTGTTTCTGAGTTTTTGAAGGTGAAAGTGATTTGGTACAGTCAATTGATTGTTGGTTTAGTTATTTTTTATGTCTGATATGATATTGATGATGAGTTGTCTTGTTGATAGCCTTGTTGATTCAAATGAAATTAGTGGGTTTTGTTAAATGAAAAATGGATTTTTGATGAATTTGTGTAAGTGATCTTCTCCAAATAAGTTTGGGTCAGGTGTACCCTAGTTGTTTGAGGTTGTTGATTGATGCTCTAGCATCAAGTAGTAGTAGCAGGAGGTGGAGGCTGGTACAGTGAAGGTGAGATCGAGGCGATCATGGAGGATGTCTTCTCGTCTACTCATTGTCCCAGTCTCAATAGTCCATCGACGATGTGGAAGCTCTAATGGCATGAGGAGAAGCACCTGATGTGGGTGGTAGAAGACCTAGCATCGGTCGACCCCTTGACCCTCACTGGTAGCCAGGGGACCAAGGTACAACATTTTTGTATATCATTTCATTTCAATACTTTTAGCTTTCATCTCATGTATATTCTTTTAATTTGGTTTTATGTATATACATCATGTGGTACTGATGGGTCTACTCTTTTTGTGGATGTAGTGGACACTTAGGGATGGACTGTATTGATAGCATAGTGCATATCAAAGACAACACTAGTCATGCTTATCCTGCAGTCCATCCTAGACACTTACCGACTAGTCTTAGCAGGGCAACATGCCCACTTATTTGCATTGGTCATGGTCTTGAGGACAACATATGAGGAGGGGCAGGTGGAGATCGGCCAGAGGACTATAGATGCCACTATTGCAAGGGGTTAGAGAGACCAAGTGTTGGTAGAGCTATGGACTACCCCTTCTTAGCGAGATGCGGTCATGACGAGAGAAGATAATGTCAATCAGGTATGTGACGCTTTGTAGAGCCAGCTAAATGATCCCATAGAGTAGGTGACAACTATGACACCAACAAGAGATTAGTGGCTCTATGATGTGCTTAGGAAATCCGAGTTTCAGATAGCCTCCCTTCAAGGATAGATCAAAGAGCTACGTGTAGTGGTATCCATGTTGCAATCATAGAGGTCCTGCTCTATTAGCCACAATGACAACCTCCATTGGACCCAGAGGGTTGAACAAGCCATGCACCCAAGTTGTAGAGAATTGATTTTGTGTATATCATTTTTGTACTAATGATTGTTGGCAACACAAGGATAGACAACTGAGAGCAGGGTTGAATCAGCTATCACGAAATTTTAAACTTATTCAACTTTATTAACCTTATTCATAGATTAGATCAATAACCATGAAACCATGAATGAACAACACATCAGAAACACATATAACATCAAGATTTTTAAATTGAAACCCTGTTAGGGGAAAAACCATGGCAGAGGTAAGTCCACAAGATTATACCCTTTTAAAAGTATAAGGAAATATGAATGGGGAATGCACATGCATTTAGGTACACTGCCTAGAGCTGACCGCTCAATTACAAAGGAAGACACATTGTCTTACAGAAAGGTTCTGATTATATCCATCAAATTTTGAACTGAGAAAATAGCATCTGCTAATGCCTGATTACAGTTCTGGTTAAGCACATGAACACTTCTTCACTCTTCTTCACACTCTTTTCTACCTTCATATGATCTAAAGAATTTTCACACATAGGACTCGCACACTTCACTCTCGCTACATCCATAATGATAAAAAAACCACTTATATATATCTGGGACAAGGAATTACATCACTATAACTCAACACCAACAAAAGAATAAAAATAAAATATAAACGGTCGGCCCAAAACAATAAATATTTTTCATGTGAATCAACCAAGGTGAAGACCGAAAATAACACCCTCAAACATGAACCACTTCAATTAATTACTGTGTGTATGAAATATTGGATCAAATTAAATGAAAATCAAACACATATTAATTAGACATTAAATCGAAAAGCTGAAAAAGGAAAACAAAATGTGCAAACCGTAACAGTAGTTTCTCTAATCGTCTTATCTTCCTTTATCTTCAGCATTTTTTTGTTTTGCAGATAGCTCTTAGATCAACAGATAAGGCTCAACAAAATGACAGCTAAAGAACGAGATTTAAAATGCAAACTATGCTAAGTGCAAAGGTTATGCTAAAATGAGAAGATTGCTATGATATTGAAACTGGTATGAATGTAAATTCTGGTTGCATGTACGCATAATGTATGTGTGCGTAAATGAGTATACGAAGTGTAACCAAAGCTTGGATTTTCGCCAAAATTTATAGAGTTTTTGAATGGGTTTGATTGGCTGAATCGATCGACGGTCTGGATTAAGCTTGTTTCGAATGGACGGCAGGAGATCTTCGAAAGTGGAAGAGAAGGATGGAAGGTTTCCCTTTTCTTTCAATTTCATCATTGAGTTTCGAAGGGAAACTTCCATTTTGAAGGATAAGATGCGAATTTGGAAGGGTGAGTTAGCACGAGTTATAAATTAAATTAAATAAATTTATTTAATTTAGAAGTGGAGATGAAAATGGAAATCCACATAATTAAATAACTCATATTTAATTATGTCTAAAAATGAAATTAGGGTGAGATGGAAAATATTAAATAAAATATTTAATATTTTAAATTCGATTATGGGATGGAGAATATTCCATTATTAAAATATTTAAAAATATTTGAACTTTAGAACCAAATGATAATTAAATATAAATAAACTATACAAATTTATTTAATTTAATTAAGCGGAGGATAGAAATGTTAGTAATTAAATAAAATTATTTATTTAATTTAAGGTAGAAGAATTTAGAAGA